>WUQG02097698.1:0-25986 GCA_011317285.2 Androctonus mauritanicus | reverse complement strand
GCTCGCGCGCTCTAAATTCGAGTCTGCATAGCCGTAGCCTCAGTGTGGCTCCATATCGTGAAAGTCAATAGTTAATATGAAGAAAATACCTACTTCATTTTAAGAAATAATATATTAGTAATTTGTTCATTTATTTTAAAAAGTAATATGCATCTATACGAAATAAATGAATGTAAATATGTAATAAACAATTTTTGAAATCATTGTTAACATTATTCGAAACATTTGATGCGGTTTTCATTGACCCAGAAAGAAAGTGATTGCAGCTCTCAAGTATTTGAAATTCTCCTATATGACTCGTAGTGACATGAAGCTTGGCTACCCTTGATATTATACAGATACTCCTCACTTAACGACCGAGTTCCGTTCTTATGAGTTGGTCGTAGAACGAATTGATTAGTAAGCGAGTAACTTGTTCGTATATATTTAAAACAAGTTACTCGCTTAAGTTCTCATGGCTTTAAAGACATTATGCACAAAGTGTATTTTTCATCTTCAGATTTTTGGAACTACGAGCGCGAGGAATTACGTGCAATAAAAGATTTTCGCATGCAATAGAAGTCGTAAGCGACGCATATGGGAGAAAAACCAAATTTTCCATTTAAAAAAAGTCATAAGCTCGGACATACTCTTAAGTTCGAGCAGTCGTTAAACTGGTAACTAGTTAAGTGAGGAGTAGCTGTACTATATTCGTTACTAGTTTATAATTCCAATTTTATTACGTGTAATATTCAAGTTGCATAGACAAGAGTCGAAATTTAAACTACAGCATTTCCAAACCAATATAAAAATATTTTCTCTTAAAAAATGGATTATGAAAAATCTGGATTCTCAAATCTTATAAAATAATGACAATTATAGCTGTAATTATAACATTACAGTAGATACAGTATAGATATTATACATAATTTTTTATAATGATATTGGCGGTATATAGCATAATCAACTGGATGGACACCCTGTCCATAACATTGGTTAGCATCCCGACGTAATTTCGACAATAAATTGATTTTGTTTTGGTGGCCAGACGTATCCCATTTGTATTAATAAGTGCGATGACCAGATTTAATCATAAATAAAAAGAGTGTAGTACCCCAATATCGAGTATTATATCATATGACGGGATCCATTTTGGCGGCTTCGTGCTCTATAGCCTATTTCACTTAACACACAGCCATGCTTAACATCAGTCTGACGTCACGAAATGACGTCGCCATGTAGCCTAGGCACTTAATAAGCAAAAGTGTGTTCCTCCGCCAATAGATATTTTAATGTATAAATAGGAATTATTATAAGTGACTATTAATCGCATTTTTCTTAAAAATTTTTACGTATTTTTGATGTTTAATAATTTTTATTATTACAAGTATTTAGAAATTACTTACGAATTATTTTATACGGTAATTAAATTAAATTTTGAAAATTGTCGTTACCGAGATACCAGTTAACTCCGCTACCAAATCAACGATGCCTCTTACTGACTTATCTTGATGTTTTTCTATTAATTTGCCATAAACGTTAAGTACAACTCGCTTCGTTTCACCGTGGAACAGTTTTTCCTCTGAAGTTTGAATTCACATAGCAAGACGCCATGTTGAACTCGTCTACCGTCGTTAACTCTAATTTTTTTCATCTTTAACTTTAAAATTTCATTTTTTCATTATTAATGCTCTATGGAGGAATTAACAACGTTCGCGAGGTATTTTATATTCGCGAATAATCTATTCAAAAGGTAACTATTGCGCCCTGAGGACATTTATAACGTCTTCGGTTGCTACGTCAGACCGATGTTAATGTGAAACAGACTATAGCGACGCATTATTAGCAGCAGTTCATTCAGTGAGTTTAATATAAGATTTTCATTTTTCGCATAGAAAATATATCTTAACAATTTAATGCTCCTGAGAATTTAAGAATATATTTTAATTTATTGAAAATTTAATTGTTTTAAAACGGAATAATAATACTTATTATTATTATTTTTTTAAAATAACTCCCCTTTTGAAAATAATAAAATTTCCATTGACTTTTTCAAAATTTTTCAAATTATTACTGTAATTTTTTAAAGCTTTCGAATAAATTATAACTATTTTCCCCTCTGTCGAAATATATGTTATCTATAAAACTTTTCTTTTCTTATCTTCGATCTATTTCTTGTCTCGTCAAAAATTCAAATTATACAAGAGAATTGTTGTTTTAGCTGTTATCATATGGGTAAGATATTTATGTTTGAAAAAATGAAAGAAATATATTTATATACCTGCAATATATATGTTTCAGGAATCGTACCTGTACAATATTTTTCTTTATGAATAAGACAACTAGATATTTTAATACAGTGATTCTCAATCTTTTTTTCTCCATTCGCCTTTTCAACTTACAAGTTAGTTCAGAATATAATTCCTCCCTTCCAAAGGTAGCCTAACTCAAAAGGTATATTTTAAATAATATGTACATAATAATGAAATATTTTATTTTTTCTGTAGTACAATAAATTTATTTTAACTATTTTTGAACTATTTATTAGATTATTTTATTTTATTTCATTAATGATTTCGATTTCCCCCTTGAAACACTAAAATTCCCACAGAGAGAATTTCCTTCTGATTGAGAACCACTGTTTTAATATATATATATATATATATTGTAATTAATTAATATATAGCTTAATGTAAATTATAGGTCTAAATTAATTAGATTTATAAAAATTAATTTGTTATTATTATTATTATTACACTTGTAGGCTAATTTAGTCTCATTTATCATAAGTAAACAACGGATCTAAATAGCCAAAATTCGATGTTTCTAAAAACCTAATTAAAAATTAATTAAGTGTATTAATTTCAGCAAAATTTTTATAATGATACACATCAAGATCTGAAGATTATAGTTTAGTTTATAAAAATCTGCAAGTTAATAGATGATTATTCCCATATGTTATCTAATGGGCATATGTCGAAAACATGTTTTTTATGTCTAACTAACATGAAAATTTTCTAATATCAATCAAATTTCTATAACACTAGTATAAGATACTGGCCCACCATTTAAGTGATCTATGACACAATATACTGTATTAGGGAGTGAAAAGATCATTCTAATATATGGTATCAAATTTTAGCCATCTAACAGACGAAAGTAAGACGTTTAGATGCAAAAAGCGAGCTTTCAGTCAATCAAAAATTTTAAAATAACAGTTCTGTTTAAAAAAAAGGCAAAGTTAACTTTCTCCAAGATATTAATAATTTCATGACTTCACCTTAATGTCATCCACAAAAAAAAAAACTTTTACGTGGACTTGAAATATTTGAAGATATCTTTGGAAACGTATAATTAAACCGGTATTTTCCCCGAAGTAACGCGTCCTTATAGATAATAGAAATTTCTATTGTTTTGTAAATATGTTAAAATAACGTAGCTTGTAGATAACGTAGATAACATGTATACAGAATATAGATAAGTTATTTCATATCGATAATTCGGAAGTTCTCTACCAGGAAATACGGTATTTAAATGCTATTTGTTAAAAAAAAATATTTTGAAAATTTACAATAAAAATTACATAGGAATAAAATCGATTGTTCGATTGTTTTTTTCTTTTTTACTATAAATTTTAATTTATTTTCTATTTAATTAAAAAATCGTGGCATAGTTTAAAGTTTATATAGTTCTGCCATGGTTATGCCAATGTTCACCTAGAATTTATTCGCTTATTTGAAGGTGATAAAATTTATTTTGGGTTGCAGACTTTGTCCAAAAAATTATTTTAGTCGAGATTTATGACCATTACTTTCATCTCAATAAATATCTCATTCCATTGTTGGCCAGAATAATTTTCTCACTTTCTGTTCGCTTTTTCCTGCACGGAATAAACTGTCTGAAGGAATTGTTGTCATTAAAGACGTTATTCTTTTTATTGAAAGAAATGATGTATTTTTAAAATTCGAATTTTTGTAATCATCTTACAAAAATTGAATTTTTAAAATTCAATTTTTGTAAGATGATTACAATTTTTGTTTGATGATTTATTAAGATGATTATTTTTGTAAGATGATTAAGATGATTAAAAATTGAATTTTTAAAATTCAATTTTTGTAAGATGATTAATTTTTGTAAGATGATTATTATTTTTGTAAGATGATAATCATCTTACAAAAATTCAATTTTTGTAAGATGATTTTGTAATCATCTTACAAAAATTGAATTTTTAAAATTCAATTTTTAATCATCTTAATCATCAATCAAATCATCAAATTATCCTTTTATTATCATCTTACAAAAATTGAATTTTTAAAATTCAATTTTTGTAAGATGATTACAAAAGGATAATTTGCAATTTTGAATAAATCAAAAATTGAATCGATGACTGAGATCTTGTAATCTGGAATTTTAATTTTTAGAGGTACGCTAATCCCTTATTTATTGGAGAAATAAAATATAAATCAGTATGAAGACTTTGTTTGATTCAAAGTCCAATCCCGATGTTCCTTTTCTTATTTTGCTACAAATTAAGCACTATCTATAATAGTTATACAGGTCCTACATCTTATCTAATTATGAAAGATATTTTTGATCTAACTTAAATTGATCTGATAATGATTTTGAATTAATTTTATTGAAAACGAGAATATTATAGATCAGGGGCCTACAAACTTCATATCACTACGAGCCACATAAGAGAATTTGAAATACTTGATAGCCTCAATCGGTTTCTTTCTGGGTCAATGAGAGTAGCATCAGTTTTCCGGGTATTTTTATCAAGAGTTTCAAAAATTGTATATTTCATACGCATTTATTTCGTATAAATGCATACTATTTATTATAATAAATGAACAAATTACAAATATATTATTTTTTAAAAATTGAATAGGTATTTGTTCCACATTAACTATTGAATTTCATGATAAAGAGCCATATCGAAGGTACCAATGAGCGCAATTTGGGTGGGATGAATTATATACGAAATAAGAATTATGCAGAAATTCATATTTTATTCATGATGATTCTAAGGATATTATTAATTAATGATAAAAATATTGATGTATTAAAGTTGATAATGGATTATTTAATGATTTTTCTAAATAAACTGTTTAAGTTTTTGTTAATTTTTTAGCATTACATACATTATTGAAGAATTTTCCTAATAATAAATTTATATTTTGTAAATATTGTTTCCATAACGTATAAACTATTGGAATACAAACAAGCTCCTTGGATACTACAGATAAGATATAGATTTGCAAATGAATTTTAATTTGAAAACAGTTATTCCTGATAAATCATAATGTTATCAGGAATAACTGAAACATGAATGTGAAATTTTATGTTTTTTTTTAACATTTTTATATTACCTCAGTTCATAAACTATAGAATATTTTTACAATTCCAGTTATCTTTATATTTAATGAGGCGTAACTCTCATATATGTGAACCTGAGTACTATGAAAGACTATTTTTCCTAGATAATTCCTCTTTCCTTATTTTTTTTTCTATTTAATTAAAAAATTATGGCATAGTTTAAAGTTTATATAGCTCTGTCATGGTTGTGCCAATGTTTATCTAGAATTTATTCGCTTATTTGAAGGTAAAAAATTTATTTTGCGCTGCAGATTTTGTCCAAAAAATTGTTTTAGTCGGGATTTACGACCATTACTTTCATCTCAATAAATAAATCGTTACATTCTTCGCCAGAATAATTTTCTCACTTTCTGTCTCTTTTTCCTGTACAGAATAAACTTTTACCTCATTAAACGATCGTTATATATACATTCCTAATAAAACGCAAATAAAACAAAGAATCACCAAGGGAAAATCTATTTTTATCCTAGATGAATAAAGACTTATCTGATTATAAAAATAAATACGTTACTAATTTTGTTTTTCGTGTTTTACGGACCTTTGAACAAACTTAAAACGAAACCGAATTCCTTTGTTGTAATGACAATGAATGAAAACTGGTCGTTAAAAGTCTACAGCAAAGAAGCGACATCCTATCACGAACGAAGATGTTTTGTATATCTTTTCATTCAAGGTTTATCCAGACAACTTTTCACTGTAGAGCAACTTGTGAGATAATAAGACCTTCGTTACTTCCCGGTTGTTCTCGACCTTGAGTACAGTAACAACCAGGTACAATAAATTCTTTCTCTTTTCAAATATTGAATTTACAGTATTAGGAAAACATCAAGAATTACAAAAAAAATCTAACTTTCTCTAGATATAGATTCTATGTATCTTCCTCAAAAAATATTTGGCAGAAGAAAGTTATTTATTTTTTTTTTAAACATAACTGCTTTTTAAGCTTGTACCGTAACAAGGTATCGTTTAGTGGTACGGTTGGTTTACGACGGTGATAAAATTGTTATTTGTCCTTGTACAGCACAACCGTGAGTTATTTGCTTTCTTTTGTAAGGACTGATCCATTGATCGGCTTGATGATTCACCTTTTTTCTCTTAAAGAAAATCACATAATCTAAATAAACTTTTGCGAAATAAAAATGTACAAAAAAATCTATATAAAAATAATATATTTCGAAATTTTTACTCACCCACTGATCCCCAATCAGGATGAGCCAGATTATTATACCATCCATCGTATCTTTGTTTTTCTTTATACGAATAAATTTTTGGATTGTTCTCTATAATTAAATAAATAAAAACGTAAATATTAAAATATCGACATTAAAATCAATTCGAATTTATGAATTTTTCATAGAATTATTATGAATTGTAGGATTGATTTCTAGTTGAGTCCTCTCAAATGGAACTCAGACGATGATCTCACCATTTAACTGTTTAAAACGGGTTGACCTATATCTCGGGGCAAAACTTCGATGATAATAAAGAAAGTAACAGTTTATGCCGCTTCCGAACATCTGATATTCTTTAGAATACAAAGCGTCATCATTCATATCTATTCATAAAACGACAATAAACTCTTTGTCGTCAATTGTAAATTCTTTAAAATTGGCATTCAGCATAACGAATTATCTAAAATATATTTATTCCATCACATTTAATGGAAAACCTAAAATTAACCCAGATTCGCTTCGTATGACAAGAAAAAAAAAAAAACCAATTATTTTCTAAGAATTTATTCAACCATAATTAAAGGTCAAGGTATTTAAAAACGACATTTATTCTTTTATTAGATATTCTGTTTATTTAGCACATTTGATTTCTTCACAAATTGATCAAAGATAACCTTTTAAGATAGCGAATCGCTGAAATACGATAATTTGTTTATCAGTGAAGATATTTCGTAAAATTTTTCTGGATTAACTTAACAAACGATGTAAACACGTCTAGTTATTTTATAGATTTACGCATTTTGAATGATTTAAACATTCAGATTACTTGACCTAAAGATGACTATTTAAGTTACTGTATGTTGAAAGAGTATGTTTTGAATTTTCGTCAGAAAAGTAGTTAGCCTTCGCGTATAAATACATATATTTTTGATTTTTACACTGTATCATCAAAATAATAATTTTTATTGTGATTAAATAGCCTATTTTTTATTTTATATCTATACAATAAATTATTAAAAAATACTGAATATAATACTTACAAAATCATAAGTGTTACGATTTTGTAAGTATGATTTGTGATCAATGTTACGATTTTATAAGTATTATAAAATCATAACATAGATTTTACACATTGATTTATTAAATAAAATACAGTATTAATTAATGAGCTAGCAAAAATTATGATATATAATAAAAAAAATTCATAGAAAAAAGGGCATCAGAAAAATCGTTCAGATATTTTTCCACAGAGAGAGACTGAAAATCTTGATTGATATTCTTCCATAAAAATATACAATGCTTGCTCTTCGGAAGTATTAGAAGAGCAAATAAATTTCAATATTATGGTTTTACCATATATCAATATATGCTAAATCATATATTGATATTATGGCTTCCATATCATTACAGTAAATAAATTACATTACAAACTATATCAAATCATATCACGATGATATGGTTGATCTTGATATGGATTTTTATGAAAATATTGATTGATATATTATGGAATATCAATCAAGATTTTCATAATATTGAAATTTATTATTATTTTTTATCTAACTTTGAAATATAGCTTACTCTTCTCCGAAGAGCAAACATTATATATTTTTGTGGAAGAATATCAATCAAGATTTTCAGTAATATCTCTGTCGAAAAATATCTGAACGACTATTCTCTGATGTTCTTTTTCTATGCATTATGTCCTATTTTTTAGATATTATAATTTTAAACAGATTTCAAGATTATCCTAAACATTATTAATTTTTAAATTTTAAACTCCAATTATCCAATTATCCATTTATCCATTGAAGCAAGAATTATTTCTACTGGTTGATTATAAATAAATCTTCATATGCATCGAATTTTATACAAAAAAAAAAAAAAACTGAAAAAATTATATTTTGCGAAATTAATAAGATAAATTCATTTCAGTGGAAAGGAAAAAATAAGTTAATCATTGTTCAGATCCAGTGAAAATCAAAACAGTTTTTCCATAACAATCGATGTACCATGTAATCATTTGAATATCAAAAAACATTACATTTTTCTAGAGATTTTATGATTCAGTAAGTACATAGTATTAAGATACAGTATTGTGAGTTTTGAAGTGCATCGAAGTAAGGAATCATGAATAAATCTACATATCTTGAAATGGTCTTATTAATTTTTCTTCTATAAAGTGTTGTAAACATGTAGGTTATATAAAAACATCATATAAAATCATAAAAAATACCTTATCTGAAAAATGTATTTCGATTTATTGATTATCCGAAAATTTATAAATTCTCTTTAAGGGTGGTACCTGTAAAATATTTCAAATTTAATTCTTGTTAATCATTTTTTAAAATGTAAATAGAGATATTTTCAATTGTGTGTCTTAATATCTTAATATAGAAGAAATCAATAAAATGTAAAATATTTATTTCTAGATTTTTTAAGATTTTCCTGTTGATTATATGTTGCTTTAAAATCAGGGTTGCAGAGTCGGAGATTTTTTGAGTGGAGTCGGATCATTTGCCATCCGACTCTGCAACCCTGCTTAAAATCTTTCCAGTTTTTTGCATTATATCATATCATGAAATATTTTAATAGTCATCAGCGAATTAATCCGTTGGTTTAACATAATCTGTTAATATAAAGGTTTCCAAACTTTCTGTATCTGCGCCCCCTCTTCTCATAAAAAAATTGATATGCCCTCTCATTTTCATAACAGTCTAATTTTATAAATACTTTCTACTTACAGTTTAATACTACAAAACAATATACCATATTTTGTATAAATGAAATTCTTATACATAAAAAATATATATTTACTATATAGTGTAATAATTTTTAATACAATTAAACAAATCTTACAAAAAAAAAAAAAAATAGAATATATATTTAATACAACATAGTATTTAATGCGATGGGTGTGCTTATTTTTCAGTAAAATTCTCTCAAATCGGAGTGTCGCTGAAGATATCGCTACTCGCAATTTTTTTCAATCACTAAACCAGATCGATATTTTGTCTTTAAAACAGCTGCAGCACAAAGTTTATGGATACATGGATATATGTACTATATTTATAACCCTTTTGTTGTTCATTTTTTTTCGACATCAGTTTGAATTTATTTTCTGTTTGTCTCAAAAATGGTGTTTTTGTTAATTCTTGAGCGCCTCCTAGTGGGGCACTCTCCACAGTTTTTTCATTATACTATCCTTCTCTATAGGGGTTATGTAAAAACTTGTCCCCCGAAGACGATAGGCGCAAAAGCCAAATATGAAGACTAGGAGGGCTAGCCCACCGGGCGGTCCGGATCCGTGTAGGGTCCCATCGCAAGCCGCCAGTGACGGATATGGGCACCGCCGATGCTAGTCTCGATTCCGTATAGGAGCCCACAGGAGAGCCCCCAGTGACGGACCTCGGAACCACCAACGCGAGGTGACTCCTTTAGTCACTTCTTACGACACCCGGAGTCGAACGGTGGGCATATTCTAACCCCATACCCACAGGGGTTCCTCACAGTTTGGAAAACACTGTGTTAGTAAATACTATATCATTAGATATGGATAAACATTGATTTTAAAAATAATATAAATCTTATGCACAATATTTAGTGACGAAAAATTAATAAAATCAGATTTATGCATGCACTTAATAAAATCATACTTTTCTATTGAAATAATATGCTAATTAAGGTGAGATAGTAAAATAAAATTACCTATATTGAAATATATTTTATGGTAAAGTAAGAATATCGAGATCCCAGAAATTATAATTCAATATTTAATTTCACTCATTCTAATTCTTTAATTCTATCATTTGGAAACAAAGAATTTTAGATTCAATTTTTGAAATTTTCTTAATTTTATAACACATGATTAACCAAAGATATAATTTCCTCGTAAAAAAATTTAACGTGAATTAAGACTACAAAAAAAAAAAAAAAGAAAAAAAGATTGACGTTCCTTATCTTGACATCTAAAATTTATTAATCTTAATAACTCTGCCAGTTGACAAATTCGTTCTAATCTAATAAATATTAATTATTTGATTGAAAAAATAAATGTTATTAACACAGTACTGCGCTCATTAACGTTTTATTTCTCTATCGAGTAATGAGATAGTAATTATTGATTAAGTGTGCAGGAAAACAGTGTAGTAGTTCATATACAGTAATTTATTTATTCTAATGTAATTTTTTAAAATAAAAATTTAGTTATTGATTAATAAATAAATATTATAATTATAAACTAATTCTTAAATACAACGGTTAGGTTAGGTTAGGTTAGGTTAGTTTTGTTACGCCGCCATATTTAAATATAGCGGACTCTCGCACAATACGAGGGATACATTCCGCATTATAGGAAATCGCGTTATACATGATTAAGTACGAGAGTTATTATCAGACGATTTTATGCAAATTTAAATTTGTCTCGCACTGATCACATATTGCTAATGAGATGCGTTTTAGTTTTAAAAATGATTTTATTATGTGCATAGTGTTAATTAACTTGTTTCAGGAAGGTTTCTTTTAATGAAGGCAAAAACAATACAAAATACAGGTAACTAAGTTTTAAAAAATATTATATATAAGTACATTTCCTTATAAAGCGGATTCCGAAAACGCGGATTTGTATAACCCGACTGAAAAGTTGTTAAAGTTGTCATGGAAACGAAACAAAACATCGTTTGGTTTTTTATTGCAATCAACGATTATAAGAAGCATTTTGCTGTTTTAGCCATGCTTACTGAAACAAAAAAAACAAAAACAAAAAAAATACCTGAAGTTGAGAAGAAAACGTATATCTCTGGACGACAAAAATAAGAATTTTTATTAAATTTAATAAAAATTAAATTTTAAAAGTTATAAATTAAACTCCAAAAAGTCAAAAGGTATGTCAAATGTTAAATTTATCTTACGCGTTATATGGAACTGTTTATAGCGTTGTATGAGTACTATATTGACGACAGCATCCAAAGTCAGTATTAAGTCTATGGGATTTATAATAATCTTATTACTATAGGATTACTATACTTTCCTATAGACTCAATACTGACTTCCGATGCTGTCGTCAAGTTTTTTTTTATAGTGGCAATTTTTTTGTCGTGTTATACGGGTGTTTGCTGTACTGTATTTAAATTATCTTAAAGAATATATCAATTTTTAAACTAGAATACCGGTATATATAAATACTAAGAATTACTAAGATGTTTCTAATACAATATTTAATTTTGAGATATA
The DNA here is from genome assembly GCA_011317285.2 of Androctonus mauritanicus. Lineage (NCBI taxonomy): Eukaryota > Metazoa > Arthropoda > Arachnida > Scorpiones > Buthidae > Androctonus > Androctonus mauritanicus. Next base: position 14,227 of record WUQG02097698.1, on the reverse strand, counting down.
TTCAATAATTTAGAAAAATAAAATATTTTTAATATTTTAAAAAATATTTCCATTCATATTATTAAAAGTACTGAATTAAAATGACCCTTTAATACAAGAAAAAAAAAAAAACACGAAAAGTAACTCAGCAAATATTGTACAATATACTAATGCAAATGGTGATAGACAATTCGTGTTGTACTTTCATGATGAGCGTGACTTTTATCCGGTAAATTATGTACTTGAACTGTATATTATGAAATCTCGAAACGTTTTAAATCTTGCAAGTATAAAGTATCAAGGATATATACATCCATTTGTCGACTTCATAACATGAATTTAGTCTATTAGGTCTATACATTCTATTATTATATCTTTATATTGGCAAAATAATAATAGGTATTCCATCTTTTATTATTGTTATTCTGTAAATTCGTATATTAGATATTCTATGAATCATACTTTCGCAGTATTTATATTAATAATCACTTAGAGAGATCGAATAGAATTTATTCAATTTTTCCGAATCAAATTATGTATAAATGACGCAATTCTTTAACAAAATTAAATAAACAATTAATTGAATTTATGTAATAATGACGTAAACGTTTCGATCAGATCTAATTTTTATATTTCCTTTAATAATTTTGGAGAGATTAGGAAATCAATCGATTTGTTTGTCTTTTAGGGCACAGAATACCTCACTAACCTCATTGTTGATCGAAAGTTTCTGGGTGAAGGTCTAATTTATAGAGGGATTCATACAGAATGTCCTTGCCCACGGTGATTACTTGACCTTATGTTAAACCATCAACCTAGTTTAAACCGCATGCATAAAGTAGATTGATAGGATTTCAAATCTTAAGTAAAATGTAATCTTACGACATAATAAACAACAGAAAATTTTTTCAGTTTTTTTTTTCCTTCCTATTATTCTAGTAAGTAAATATTCTATTCAGTGTTAAACGTTTATGAATAGCGAGATCTACATGTTTACAAAATTTTCAGAATTCAAGTTATTTAATATATGTTGCCTAAATTATTAATTAATTAATTTATACTTTGTAACAAAAACGAACTTAGTTTAAATTAATTATGAATGATTTAAAAAAATGAATATTTTATTAAATAAATAAGTTAAATTAAAATGAAAACAATACATTCAACCTTTTTGTAACCGGATGAATAATTAATTACCTGAAGAATCAATTAATGATAATTTGATTGTCGTAATAAAGATATTAATGTGAAAATTATAACTGCATTGATTGATTTACATCATACTTATATAATTTAAGATTTTTATAGCAAGAAAACATACGGAGATTATTCTATCTTAAGGAATTGGATCTTAGTGTTATCCTATATGGCTTAAATATACAGTTACAGAATGATATCACTGATCAAATTATAGTTTATATTATATAACTTTGAATAAGTTCAAAAAATTTTTTTATAAAATACTGTTTAATTAATCTAAAACCTATTTATTAACTAAATATTGTATTTTTGAGAAAAATATTGTCAGAAAAATAAAGTTGTCATACCTCACGAATCCTCAAAATGATTAATGATACGATCCAAGAGTAGAATCATTATTCTAGCGATCGAAAAATATCTGATCTCACAGATAGTCTCTACATCGAATTTTCCAATTATAAATGCTTTCAATAAATTAAACTTTTATCATTAAAAAGTAAAACCGACCTTGAGATAATAGAAGAAAGGACGTGTCTCGGACTTACGGATAATGATCACGTAACCGTTAGGCGATATTCCTTCGAAACGGATCAGTTAGGATTAATTGAAAAAAGAATCAGATTAAAATAAAGTTTAAATTTTCTGTCGTCTTGTGTGAGAATTCAATAAATCAAGAATGCTAATAGGGATATACTGAATTATGTTCACGGTTATAAGTTGTGAACCTTGATAAACTTGTTTTATTCAATTTATATATTCCAGATATATACAGTATTAAAAAAAAACTTCCATCGGTATTTCTCCTATAGGAAAGGTAGAAAATTATCAGTATTTACAGATATTATTAGTTTTTATAAATAGATTCTGTCCGTGAAAATATTTGATTTATATCACTCGACGTATGCATTTGATTTAGGTTTTAATATACAGTGTATTGGGAAACTAATGCGATATATAAAATTATTTTTTATTTTGTAACATTAGCAAAACGTAAAGGATATTTATTTTATTGATCCATTAATCAAAAATTTCTGTCATTTGTAAAAACAAATAGCAATTAATAAATTTATTACAAGTTAAAAAATATATTACTTTTTATATTAATATTTTTATTTTTATCATGCAAACATTACAGATTAAGTATGATAATACAAAATGTTAATTTAATATATTTATTAATATGTTTTCGATTTTTTTTTTAATTAATTTGACAACAATAATCTAAAACTGATCTTTAATGATCTTAAAGTGCGCGTAAACAAATCTATTTAGATGATTTACAGACATTTATTAGTGAACCAGTAAATGGCTATCAATCTGTGTGGGGGTAATACAAGTTCCCAAATGTTTGATAAAATATTAGCTATATCTAATATTGAGGAAATTCATGGTCAAACAACATTTCTCACTTTAAAACTAGTCACATAACGAACGCATACGCCATTATTTACTAATACAGAAGGTCAGAATAATTTATTAATTGCCGAATAAATCGAATATCATATATATCATTTATCGTTAACATTTTGAATATACTTAAGTAAGCCCTATATCTTAAGTCTAACAAAGATTTATTAAATAAAAACAATTAGAAAACAGTGAAAATTTAAATTTAGGCCCATTTTTTCTCAAATAAGAAACAATTTTCTTTTTTATTTTAGTACCTTCTCGTTAGCCTAGTTCTCGAAAGGAAAAAGTTTGTACGTTTCGCTAATCTCTTACCCAATTTTAATGAAATCCTGATACGTATCCTGTAGCCTATAGGTTAAAAATACTGCAATCTTGAAATATTTTAGATTCTTGAAAGAATTTTATTGCAGGATACTGTACAGATCTTTTGTAGACAAATACATCTATAAATTTAACTAGAAAATAATATTGTATTGTAATGCACATATAAAAAAAAAAAAATATGTGCATTAGTTCTTTGACTTTACTGCAATTTTCAATAAAATAAAAAAATTGTAGGAATTGTCATACTTTTAAATAACAAAAATTTTCCCTATAATTATTATTTTTTTAATATTTCAAAATGTTTTCTTCTAGATGGTGCTCTATGTTATAAGTGATGTTAATCTTACCGGTTTGTTTACACAATTACAATCATATACAGTATGAATGTACAGTAACCTAATAAATCTAACATTTATGATGTGAATTTCAAGTGACATATCGCAAAAGTAGGTGACATCAGTTCCTTAAAGGAACATTTTGTTAGATTTTATGAAGAAAATCTCAAGGTTTTTTTTTTTCTCTCTCTCTCTTATCATTATCTGTAGGCCCTACCGGATTTTTAGAATTATTTAAATGTTTTATGTCGCACGTTTCTTTAAAGCTGTACGACCAGTAAAGTCGGCGAACAATAGCTAAAATTTTATCTATAATATTAATAATAATGAATAATGGATTAAGAATAATCAGTAGATTCGTTGCTCGTTACATTTTAAACTTCAGAACAATGAGAGCACGGATATTTTTTACATAAGGAAAAACACTAAAAGACATAGATATTATTAAAAATGCAGAACATCATCTGGCCCATTTTAGCGTTCCAGTAACCCGTGTCCAGATGTAGACCATCTTTCCCCTAGGGCCTTTGATTGGTTTAGGTAATTTGAACATCACTTTCTCCAAATATTTGATTTCGCGATGTCAAAGGTCAGTCTAATTGCCTGAAGTGTTTAAATCATAATAGTTACATTATAATTCGTATTCTTAATATTCGTTATAAATATTCATATCGTTCCTGCAAAACTAATTTATAGAGAATGAAAATGAAATCAAATCTTGCATATGCTTAATTATTTTATATTCTCCTGTAATTAAATCTATGACAATTACACTATAAGAAATAAATGTCCAGAAGAGGGGGATTGACATCAGGCCTAGATCCTGGCAGATTTCTCACTTTCGGTCGACTGGATACATACAAAAAAACAATAGAAACAATATATCTTGGCCCGAATCTCTCTGGTCTACTATTTACAATTGCCTTATTCTTCAGTTAATACGCTGTTATTTGCTTTAATTTTACTGGTGTCCCCGTTATGCTATGTTGCTAGTTGTAAAAGAAACTACACATCCAGCGAAAATGTATTAGAAGTCGAATCTATTAAAGAAATATTCGAAAAGAAAAATCCCAGACACGAGTTTAGAGAGCTTGAATGAGAGAATATGACGAAACTTGACTTAAGAATACAATAAGTAGCCTACTATAAAAGAAATGGAGATGAGAAAATCGTGAAAAGAAAGAGCCGATTGTTTTCATTCAAGGCTAATTGCCTTCCTAGCATTTCTAGAAAAGATATTTTTTCTAAATAAAGATCTTAAATCTTCGAATCTTAGAAACAGTAATTATGTGAATTAAAAACAAATGTTCTATGACATAATTATATAATGCATTAAAAATAGAAATTACTTAATTTCTTACTTTTTAAAAAGTTAAACCATTGATGACAAGAATTTTATAGAATTATGAAGTTAATATAAATAAATTTCAAGTAACGTTCGATAGTAATTAAGCATCGTAAATTTTCTTTTCGTAAATAAAAATTATGAAACAAAACTGTTTTTATATATTAATAAATTTTAAATACCGACTTTTTTTTGCGTAATAGGTTAAATATTAAATTGATTTGGCACAAAAATAAATTTATAATCTATAAACTTTAAATATCGACATAAATAAAATAATTTTATGTAAATACATCTGTGGATCTCTTACATCTTATAATATACTGCATACTATACTGTACTTCAAGTTTATACAAAATATTTTGACTTTTATATTCATACCTAAATTTTGGACCAATAGATATAAGAATTCATATTTTCTAAGAGTTAATATTAATTATAATAAATGTATTACTTGATGTTGTTTGGATTTATATATTTTTGTCAGATTCTCCGGATTGTTTTATGGGAGTTCTTACTATACATATTTATATGCTTAGAATGTAATAAATGAATAACACAAAAACAACCCCGAGAATCTGACAAAGCATGAGTATGAGTAAATAGTAATTTCGATGAGTGTTCCGTAAGATCACCACTTTTATTTTCTAATTTTTTTTTCTATTATTTTTGCTTAAAATTGAACAGACGTAAAATTGAGATAGAGTTGAATAACTTGCACGAAAACTGATTCAACCAACAAAAAGATTTCGTTTCTGTTAATTAACTTCGGATAATTTGTATTTCAGCGAGTTTTCTGACAGAAAAATACTATAAATTGTAGACATAAACTTGAGTAATTACCTAGATATACACAAACGTAATTTCATTCTGTGACGTAAGCATTCCAGCAAAACTTTCTCTGGGTCAGTAACCTCCATCTGTCCTATATTGAGACTGTCTTCTGCAAAACAGCTTTATCCCGATGCTAATATTAATTTCATTAAAATCATTCAAGTGTTCTATAAGTACTATATTTGATTTAAATGGATAGTTGAATAGCAATAGCAATAAAATATGTATATTTTTTTAGATATTTCCTTCATAACATTTGTCTGTATTAAAATGTATTGGTTTAATATCTAACTAACGATGAAGTATTGCATAAAATAATGCAATTTGTAGACTGTCCTACTATATACATGCCAATGTCAGTGATAATCAAAGAATTACACACTAGCAGAATATAATATTTGCATTTAAACTTCATTGTAACCATATAACTATATTGCCGAACACATAATCTTCATAAGAAAATAATTAAACGGATTTAATTTGTACAAAGACGAGAATATTCTTTTTATCATCAGAAGTCACTAATAGTTTTGTGCAATGGAATATTGTACTTAACTGTTCAATGCGGATGTACGATCGGATTTAAATTCGGTATGTTGTCCTACATGATCATCCATACGTAAACATACAATGCTTACAAGAGTGGCAATCGAGTGACAATTTATTCGTCACTACTCAGTAATCAGTTTCTTTGTGTATAAGTTATATATGTTTAATATAACTGCATATTTATATATAGATAGTTATAGATAGTTAAGAGAGAACAATTAATATATAGATAGATAGAGCGATTTAAAGGAATTTAAGAATAGAAACAGAATGGAGAAAAAATAATAATAAAAACAATTGTATCTAGACTAAATAAAAACTTAGAAAAATTAAGAAAAAAAAAAAAGAATATATTAAAATATAGATAGAACTAAAAAGTATACAAAATTTTGAAACTAACTTGTAAGATTTATCCGAATTATTAAATTTAGCAGATCAATTATCGGGTATTTTGCAATAAATTATAACTTAATTATAGCCAATCGGGGTTATTAATATATTACATCACCAATATTCGTTTAAACATATATTATATATATTTATGCAGATAATGTACTATTTACAATATGAAGCAACGTCTGCTTAGTGAGTTAATATTTGATGCAGATTAGTTTTGAAAACTTGGGTGTCCAATCACATAGAGTAGTTAGTGCATTTGCTAGTTTTCTCGATGCTAGGATAGAATTAACGTCTCTGACAGGTGCAAACTACAAATTGTGCAATTAAATTAACTCGTCATTAACAGCTCTTGCATAACTAATTAACGTAGACACGCCCAACTAGACGAGAAAACTTAAAATTCGTAAATTGCTGTAAACAATGCGCTTTTTAGCAGAAGATATTCAAAACTGAACGAACTTCGCTAATATTTAAAATGCAGATTGAAAGTAATTTGAGAAAATATTAAATGTTAGGGATTTTGAAAATATCAAGTATTAAAATATTGTTTATATTAACAAAAACAAGACTTATAATAGCGCATTCTCCTCCCAAAAATAAAAAATTAAAAAAAAAAAAAAAAACAGAAGCCATTAAAATGATTTAAAAATGACAACATAAAAATGAACAGAATCGGGATATAAAAAATTTAAGTTTCAATCTAAGATTCATTAAAAACGCATAATTTTCACGACTTCGTGATAAGTATAGGAAATGTTGATTAGTTCAAGTGTCTATATAACACTAGACTATTGTTTAGGTCCAACAATGAACAAATTTTGTAATTACACTTAACACATATTTGAATCGGATTAACTATTAATGCATTTTAAATATATTTTGATCGAGATGCGATTACGTGGTTTAAATTGTTCTTCTAAAATAATTTTTATTCCATATTTAAATATAGAATGCACAATATGCTTATTGTTCTTATTAGAAAATATAATTAACAATTATAAATATATAACACAGGCGATAATTTTTAATTTTTTTTCGAATAATTCGAAATTCTAAATGTAAAAAAAAAAATCAAAACGATAGCATCCGAAACGCAAAACGCGAAAAATTTTTCGTCAAAATATAAAACTAAAATACCGAAAACAAGTGCTGTGTTATTGTAACCATGAAATGTCCTGTAATTCTTAAAATACAATCGAGTCATACAGTCACGCAGTAGAACAGGTGATCCAGATGATTAATAATAACACAAAAATCAGACAGAATACTTAAAATATTTAACGACTAATAAAAGACATTACCTTTAGCACAGTAGACTAGTTGAATCTCATGTAAAATGAACACAAATCTAAGCGTATATAGTAATAAATAAACTAACATTGTCATCAGTCATATGTTGTATGTGGAGGAACAAACCCTCAGCGAAGGTTGTCCACTCAGTGGATAGTTTTAAAAATCTCAAGGAGACAAGAACAGCTGGTTTTGTCCCACACTATTCAATCTTAACTGTACAACTTTTGTGACCTACACTACCAGTCAAGCTTGTCTTATAAAAGAAGTTATCATGACGTCATCAAGACGCTTGCGCGTTGTGATCAGGTATGTTTCTAAGAACCCCCGTATGAAAAAAAAAAACATCCTGTAGGTAAAGACTGCAATATTCTTATGTCTTCCAAGAAAAGAAGATTTTTATTAACACAAATAAATTTCATTTTGAACTTTCGATTTCTCTGACAGTCTAAGATTCGGGACTAAATTAGGAAATTTTAAATAGATCTATTAATACAAACGTTCCATATTAATCAAATATATTTTCATTAATCACAATCGGTTTAAAATATTAAACGTTAGACAGAATAATAAATATTTTCAGATTTTTATGAATATTTAAACTAATATAAACTCTTAAGATATTTATCGAAGAGTTGTATAACATTATATTTACTTAATTAATATACATAAAATAATATTTACACTTATAATTTCATTAAAAATTGTTAATAAAATTGATACCGTCATATATTTCGTATTGGCAATGCTATACATGTAACATGGGAAATTTTTATTTATCTATTTTAATCTTTAATTTTATATAATTATGTTTTGCAAATCAGTACTTTTTATTTAACGTTGAAATCATAAAATTTCTAGAAATCCCTAAACAAATATTGTAACTATATAAACAGTAAGCAATATTTGTTGAAGTTTTTCAACGATTTCAATAGAAAGAAAGATAAGACGTAAAGGCGAAATTATCAACAGAAAGATACCTGTTAGAATCTTTTTAATGATAAGTTATAATCGTGTCGATTTCGCTCATTTTTCTATAAAATACAGAATTTTAATTCTCGTATTTTATGTTTAAAACATAAGAATTAAACTTTGAATAAATAATTGAAAATATTTTTTATTGTAATTAATTTATGTTTGTTTCCGCTAACCGAATGCGAGGATCAAAACGGAATTAAAATTTTTATTGGTGAATAATTAACAATATCGTTCGAGTTTGGGTGTTGTGAGTAGTTTGATAAATATTCCATTAATTTTGAAAGATTATGGAATTGAAAACAATATCATATATAATAAAATCTGGAGCCTTTCAATGAAAAAATTATTATTATGGCGATCTATATTCTGTAACACAACTTTATAAAATCAAAGAACAGCAACAATAAAATAATATCAACGAATTATTCCATAAATAATAAATAAAATTTGAAAAAAAATTGTTATTCTACTCATATTTTTTTTTTAAATCGAATATTTGGAACGATTGTTCGCATATAAATCCGTATATCCTAGCCTTGAAAGTATTAAAATAGAGCAATATTTTCTACAAAGTTTTTGATTATTAGACAGAAAAAATTCATGGAAGACGCGATAATGGCTGGTTTACAAACATCAATTTTTTTTTCTTTTTCAGTTTCGTCCATATTTTTTTTTTTTTTTTCGTTAAAACTTCACGACTTTCCGAATAACGTATTGCTTTATTAAATTCTTTTCTACTTCAATAAATGAGCTATTTAAATTTAATTCAAAAACTGGATGACCTGCATCACGACGGAGAATTAAAAAGATAAAAATATCTTAATTTCATCGATCAGACTGACAAAATAATATTTGTCGCAAGTTAATTTTAATCAAAATTTCGTTGTAGCGCCATCTTAAGTGTTATTTGTATATTATTTATTATTAAATTTTCAAATATATATATATTTTTAAGAAACTAGAATGGATTGGTTGGTTTTTTTAGCGAATAATATTCTCCGGTAGACGTAATTTACGATTTTCAAAAGAAACTCGTCTTCGATTGAAATTGATTACTATGGCATAACTTTGGAACCTGTTAAAATATATTTGAAAATAAAATGCGGTTAATGGAACAATATTTAAATATTCTGCTTTGAACTGATACCATTCGATTATCGTTTTGGCCCTGATTCTCTTCTTTCTCCCCCAATTCAAGAAATTGTGTGATTTTAAAAATAGTTCAAGTTTTTGCCAAATATGGTAATTAATAATAAATGGGCGTATTCGCATTTCGAAAATTTCATATTTCGTCTATTCGTGTTGCGAAAATTAAACAAAGCAATATTAAAAGAGTTATTTGGGTATCATTGAAGCCCTGTTGTTTTGTGTGTATAACTACGAGCAGACATCAAAAAATGGTGAAGCTAATAAACAAAAACAGGAAGTTAACTGAGATGTGTTGAGAACGGACTAAATAATTTTAGAAATATCAGATAAAGTCATACATAAATCGAGGTTATATACAGTGGAATCCCCCGAAAAATAGGTTCCGCGTTATAGGAAATCGCGTTATAAGAGACATACATTATCAGACGATTTTAGGCAAATTTAAACTTGTCTCTGAATTCCAGCACTGGAACATAAATCGAGGGTTTGTTATATACAGTGGACTCCCGCTGAAATATTGATAGATTCCGCGTTATAAGAGACATATATTATCAGACGATTTTATGCAAATTTAAACTTGTCTCTTAAGTTCCAGCACTGATCGCATATTACTAATGAGATAGCGTTAGTTTCAAATATGATTTTATTGTGTGTTGAATATTATTTAACTTGTTTAAAGAAAGTTTCTTTTAATAAAGAGAAAAACAAAACAAAAATACAGGTAACTAAATTTTAAAAAATATTATAGACCCCGTATAACACGGACTCCGAAAACGCGGATTCGTATAACCAGATGAAAAAGTTGTTAAAGTTGTCATAGAAACGAAATAAACATCGTTCGGTTTTTTATTAGGCCTACAATCAATGGATATTATAAGTAACGGATAAGTAACGGTAAAAAAATTTATCCTCCGTGTTATAGAGAACTGTTTATAGCGTTGTATGAGTACTAATCGCGATTTTTTCATCGTGTTATAGGAGAACGCGTTATATGGGAGTTTACTGTATTATATACATTTATTATAGTTTTATTGTAATTTCGAAGGCTTAAAGGCAATTTCTATGAAATTATTCATATCGATTAAAGTTATTCTGTATCCTAAATTTCAGAATAGTAAATTTTGAATATGTATACAAATATAATTGTAAAAATAAACTTTCGATGATAAAAACATCTATTCTATAGTGAATTTGATAATTAATAATACATAAAATAGATTTTTACGAATACTGTAATTCTATCTTTAGGGTTTTAAAATTAAATGAACCATCTTCAATTTTAAATCAATAAACTTATGTCTCTGCTAATATATACAATATATTCATCCTACACAGTAAAGAATAATATTATCTTTCTCAGATTTCTGGCCATAATTTATCGTTATTTAACAAGGTGTAACCTACGCACATTGATAATATATATTCTTGTATAGTAGTACTATATTCCAGAAGAACAGAAGAGGTAGTATTATTTTTATTTTTAAGGAAAATAAAAGTGTACATACATGTACTGCTACCAAATTTCTTTTTACGTTAACGAATGATCCGTTTATTTTGCAATTTATCAAAATAAAGTCGTGTTTTTATATTATATCTATTTTATATTATGTAATTTTACCGTAAAATCTGTAAAGAACTATAAATAATTAGTTTTGCCTACATTTAATTTATTAAAAGAAAGACATTTATGTTTATAATGATAACCTAATATATACATAGCATTACACTAGCGAAAGTTCTTAGATATCAAATTGAAAAATTGCTTAAAGGATTCATTTCCGGGATATGTCATAATTAATACAAATAAATTCGAAACAAGGAAAAGAAAATCTTGTTTAAATCTTCAAGCAATATTTAATTACTTTATTTTCAGCAGTATTAAAATGTATAAATTTAACGTAATTTGCATAACGATAGTACTGTACTATCGTTATGAAAATGCTGTCGATACTTATAGTGATCGATAGCATTTTTGTCAGCTGCACATTCCTTGTAGGTAAGAGGTTAGAAAATACCCACCGTTTGACCCTGCGTGTCGTAAAATGCGACTAAACAGGTTACTTCGCGTTGGTGGTTCCGAGGTCCGTCACTTGGGGCTCGCTTGTGGGCTCCTATATGGAATCGGGATTGCTTCGGCGGTGCCCACATCTGTCACTGGAGGCTGCGGTGGGGTCCTAAACGGATCTGGGCCGCCCGGCGTGCTTGTTCGCCTCGTCTTCAAATTCGGTTTTCGCGAATCTCGTCTTCGGGATCAAGCTTTCGCATAACCCCCATAGGAAAGGATAGTATTTCAATTGTCAACTGCATTATCATACAGTATTTACGAATCAGACAATCAAAAATTTCGCTTGTAAATACAATAATGAAATCAAATCGTTTTCGAATAAAAGGAACTACAGTACTGTATTTTGACTCTTCTGTTTGCGATATAAATAATATTCGGCGGATTCCCGTACAACGCGGAGGATACGTTCCGCGTTATAGGAAATCACGTTATACGAGGCATGCATTATCAGACGATTTTAAGCAAATTTAAAACTTGTGTTTGAGTTCCAGCACTGATCGCATAGCCTAATGCTAATGAGACGTGCGTTAGTTTCAAATATGATTTTATTGTGTGTAGAGCAAGGGTGCCCAACCTTTTGACTTATTTGAGCCACATTTGAAGAAAAAAATTGTCTCGGGCTTCACATAAAATATACTAAATACTAGTAAGATTCGAGATTACCTGCCGCGAGTTTTCGCGGCGTTGCACTTATATACACCATCCAGGTCATGGATTTATGATCCAGGTACAATTATGTGACGATAGATTGGACGGCTACGCGGCGCGATGGTTTGATCTATGGGAAAGTATAGTAATCTTATTACTATAAGATTATCTCTCCCATAGATCATAGATTATCTTATAGTAATAAGATTACTATATTCTCCCATAGACTCAATACTGACTTCCGATGCTGTCGTCAGCTATAAGTACGTTACCCCCATATAACTATTGATATACACGAAAACTCGCCGCAGATAATTTCGAACCCTGCCTAATTTTAACGATAGTTACTATGCAAAAAAGTTAGTAAATAATATACAATATATGATATTCACCATGACAAATAAGCAAAAATGTCGTAGCATAATAATCTTAGACTTCTTTTCGTTCAGAAATTTTTTAAAAATCATTGAGCAGGTCAAGAAGTTTTAATCACTGAAATAAGAAATATTTTAGGAAATGTAAATAGATATTTAAATAATAAAAGCTTCATTATTTTTTAAATATATTTTTAGTACAAAAATGAAACAAATTTCTTTTTCTTTATTAGTGAGATATTTGATTATGTTACTGCGAATTTCAAAAAATAAAAGAATAAGTATATAAAACTCTCAATGTTTTTAAAGAAGTTTACGATTTTATGTTGGACCGCATTCATTGCAGCAGTGGGCCGGATGCGGCCTGCGGGCCGCGGATTGGAGAACTCTGGTATAGAATGTTAATTAACTTACTTTAAAGATGGTTTCTTTAAATAAAGAGGAAAAAAGGTAACTAAATTTTTAAAAATATTATATACAAGTAACCTCGTATAACACGGACTCCGAAAACGCGAATTCGTATAATCCGATGAAAAAGTTGTTAAAGTTGTTATGGAAACGAAATAAACATTGTTTGGTTTTTATTACAATCAACGGATAAGTAACGTTAAAAAAATTTATCCTACGTTTTATACGGGATTGTTTATACCGTTGTATGTGAATTTAGTCTCAATTTTTTCATCGCGTTATAGGAGAGCTCGTTATACCAGAGTTTACTGTATTATATATATAATATATTATCGGATATTTATTTTCATATTTTATTATAACTTAATATAAGTGAAGTATGATTTATTAATAAAAATTAAAATATAAACTAATTTTTTACTAACATGCAAAATAAACTTTTTACAAGTTTACAAGAATGATAACATTAATTTATTGAAATTTATATCTGTTTAATAGCTGAAATATTAGTATGAAATATGCTGTTTAAGTGCATCGTTTTGAATACAATGCACTTAAACAGCATGTTATATTTTATTCAATAAATAAAATAAATTCTAAATCTATTTTATTTATTGAATAAAAATATATTAAAAAAAATTTCCAAATATAGGAATGTCTTTATAGAAAGTGAGAAAATCAATTTTTATAAATAAATTATGATGATAAGATCACAACATCATCTAATTATGCCATAAAAATCAACATGCCAACAATAGTTTTTAATTTTTGAAAAAATCTTTAATAGCTTACTATTATCATTAAGATACAAAATAATAATAATAAGACAGAACAATCTTAACAGACAAAACCGCACATCACAACAGACATCACTCTCATAGACAAACAAAACAAAGTTACCTACATTATAGACATCTCAGTACCCAACACACACAACATC
>WUQG02097697.1:0-59550 GCA_011317285.2 Androctonus mauritanicus | reverse complement strand
TATGTTTCATATTTTTGCATACTAGATAGTCCTTACCCATTTCGAAAATTTTAACGTTATCAAAATACACGTCCAATTTTAAATTTTTCATCAAAATTCAAATTATATGTTTAGATAGGAATAAGTTGCGGTTAGAATTTGATATGAAAATGTATTGTATATCAAACTATAATTTACGAAGAATAAAAATAGCATCTTATATATAAATGTTGATTCTTTCGAGTAAATTTGCGAATGCAACATTTGTATTAAAAATTCATTCAAAGTCTGTGTTTTTTTTTTTTTTTTTAATGATGAACACAACTAAGATTTTAAAAATTTTTAATGTAACATGAAGTCAAACAGCATTAATTCATTTTTTGTGTGTCTAATTACGGTAAATATTATTTAAGATTAATTTAAAAAAAAAATATGAATCTCGAATAGAAAATTCTATGTTTGAATTAAAATTCTATAAAATCTTGTTTCTGAAATTACGTTATCAATTGACTTCTAGGATTAGATAATTATACAGTTACACCAGTCAGTGCGAGTTTCTTTTCATGATAAAAAAATTTTTTTTATAATTTTAAAATGGGCTTTAAATATCTTACTATTAAATTGATATTATATAAAGTAAAATCAAAGTGTTTTGATATATTGTGATCATTAGTTCACGAAATGAACATGTATTTAAATACTGTAGGCTATTCTGTTTGGCAAATCCGTTCCATTATATAAATTAATTTCTAAATGTAGAAAATGCCTTTAGGTGCATTCTAATTATAAAAATAAAAATGAAAAACAAGGAAATTCTGTGTTTTTATTGTTAAAACAAGCTTTCTGTTCTACAAAAGCAATTTACTTGTAAAAAATACCTTTTATTATACTATCATTATTTTTATTCTTGTAAAACAACTTCAGTCATCAGATTTTAAGAATTAAAAATCTGTATTATTATTTTATTAATATATTACATAACTTTAAAAAAATTTTCGAAGTTAAATAAAAAATTATACAAATTCATTTTGATTCATCCAGTATTTTAAAATTATTTTTAAAATTTATATAAATTAATATATATATATATTATTCAATAGTCCATAACATGATTCAATCAGCATCTGGAAAGAATTAATCGCCTATTTTCCGAACGTGTCCGCTATTTAGAATGATTGAAGATGCTCAATTAAAATATGTCATCAATCTAAAGGATCCGAGTCTATTTGATAGTCCATATCATTCTATTATGATGAAACCTGAAAAGTTTGAATGTCGTTATTTTTAAACGAATGAGGCTACAGGGCTAATTAATATTATTTCAATGTTGATTTTAATGGTTTAACAAGTTTGTTAGATTTCATAAAAAATTAATTAAACAGTTCAGAATCTATTGTGAAGAAATCTCAAAAGTTTGAATGGACACTATTTTTAAATGGCTGCATTTATAGCGTTAATTGATGAATCATCAAAGCCATCTCTTCTGGCTTGAATAGCTTGATAAATTTCAAAAAAATCCATTAAGTAATAGTTCGAACTACTATTATAAAGAAAATATCACAAAAGTTTGAATCGCCGTTTTTAAATGGTTATTGCTAAAAGATGCGGAGTCGAGGTCACTTTCAAAGGAAGAACAACATGCCTATATAATTTCATGAAAATCCGCTAATTACTTCAAAAGTTATTAAGGGGATATACATACAGAAAGCAGACAATACGGTGATTTTACAAGCTTAACTTTCCTTTGAAAAGTAGTGTAAAAAAGTTGTTGAAAACTTCATGTTTCTAATAAGAGTCAGGTGTTTATTATGCTAATCAGGTTAAGTATAGTGATAATTTCAAATACTATACAAGAATATCTGCAGTTATTGCTATACTTAAAATATCTTTTATTCATAAATTTATGTTTTTAATGAATTCTGATTGATCTTATGTTATTGAAATTTTCGATTTATATATATTTTGATGACTCCTAAATTACAGGCGTATAATTTTTTTTAACGATTATGCGATTGACCATGGCAGTTTATTTTTTCTTTATACAATATATATATTTTTATGGAATGAAGAAAACCATTCTGTAATATAATATTTTTGTAGTATTTGGTTCATTGAGTTTATCTTATTTCAGTACTACCAATCAACTAGCCAGAGGTATATGATTCATCATAAAATACAATATCTATTATAGTGTAACCAATAAAGAATAAGATTCTGAATGGCCTCCTTTCCTTTGGCCCTTTGCCAAATTAATATCTCAATTTTCGCCTTTTCTTTCAATTTGCATTATCCGTAACAGGCTTAGATTGAAAAGAAATTTAAGTCTTACATAACATTTAAGGTTTTGGAAGCAATTTAGAAGTGCAATAAATCATTGTTGTGACTTTGCGCTTTACGTTTCATCCGCATTTATTTAAATTTCACATGATACATGACAAGAAAATTCCAAGTGACGATAGGTCAACTGAACTTCCGATTATATCGTTTCTCCGGACAACCGAGAAAGATTATTATTCAATCCTGGTTTCTACGATTCTGTTTGACCCATGATGGATATGGCTGACGAATGTAATGATAGCATGTATTCTATCAGACTAACTTTAATACCATCTACCCAAGGGCAAGTTACAAAAAGCGACATAAAACCATAAGCTGGGAAGCTTATATAAAGTCTTTACAAAATGCTTTTGGTTCATCTTATTTTAAAAATAAACCTATTTTACAGCTGAAAGAAAAGTTTCATATTAAGTTCTAAAAAGATTAGAAATATTTTTCTTTGTACAGATTTCTTAATAGTGAAGATATTTTTTTTCTAATAATAATTTATCTTGTTTTCTACTTTCGGCTGAATTCTTGATAACAAAATCCACTTTATAATTATTTCTGTTCGATCATTATTGAAATTATCGATCAATTTAATCTCTAATTTTATAAGTATTGTACTCAAATTTTACATTTTAGTAATATTTTATTGATTAATTATGAAAAGATATCCTGAATGAAATTTTAATTAGAATATTTAATTATTTATTATATATCACTTTTAAATTTAAATAATTTATTGTTCTTCAAAATTTAGTTTCATAACGGAAATGGTTATTGTCAAAACTTACTTCCCTGGTATTTTCATTCATATATCTTAAAATCTTTAAAACATTTCTTAATAAAATCATATTATCCTGTAGAAGTATAATAAGTTTCTTGAAGAAACTATGGGAATCTATCGAAATAAATGACCTCAATCTATAGTTACATCAATAGGCTGATTATATGAGTTGTCTTCGGATTACCACAACATAAAAATAGTTATGACGAGTATTATCTTTGCTGAATCGTTACCAATGACTAGATTCTCTTCTTCTTAAAACTTTAAAAGACGAGAGATAGAAGAATACAATCTAAAAATAACAAAAATTTATTTGCATTTTCATAATTTCGTCAGTAATCTATGAATCATCTTTTTTTTAATAATATGTTTTATAAATTAATATTTTTGTAAAGATGCCCTTTAGCCACTGTTAACAGAAATATGGTAACTTATAAATTTATATTAATATGGGTTAAAAGAAGTAACTTATAAGTTAAGACAGATTAAAATAATAATAATGCATAAATACTGTCTTGTACTATTCTGTAATTTAAAATATTGTACTATGATTTATGATCACATTTGTATTTCAGATTATCAACAAAATTTTAACATAAAATTTTGTAAATTTTTTTTTTATAGTAAGTGATGCTTAATTTAAGAATATTACGTAGTATCTGGATTATTTAGACATTAATATGTCTTAATAATCTAGATACCAACATTAATAAAATATATATATATATGCAAAATCATTTATTTATTCGTTATATAAATAAATAAATGATTTATATAAACAAGAGGTTGAACAATTATAGTAACGCATTTTCTAAATTTACTGCATATCTTTTTTCTCTGTTATTATTATTATTATTTAACAAACAAATAGTATTATAATAACATGAGTTATTAAAAATATTTAAAAAATGAAGTTTCGTTTTCGTGCAATACTTGTTATCGCAATAATTAATTAAATTATTGAAAAGATCATGAACCATTTAATTAATTTATAAAGAATTGACGGAGAGTTAGAATTTAAATGAATTAATCTATAGATTTGAAAGTTC
The DNA here is from genome assembly GCA_011317285.2 of Androctonus mauritanicus. Classification (NCBI taxonomy): domain Eukaryota; kingdom Metazoa; phylum Arthropoda; class Arachnida; order Scorpiones; family Buthidae; genus Androctonus; species Androctonus mauritanicus. The sequence continues at coordinate 55,416 of WUQG02097697.1, read as the reverse complement.
AACAGCAATTTTTAATAGAATTTATTTTAATTCATATTGGTTAAAAAAATTTGATTATTAATTATTTATTATATAATAATCTATATTTTTTAATATTATACAATATAGATTTTTGCACGTATTCAATCTGAAATAAGTCAAAGTGTTACTCTTTTAACGTATAAAATTATTGTTTGATTTTTTAATACAGTTCATTAATTATCAGTCATGGTAAAAAAAAAAAAATTTTTGAGAAGTGCCTGTGTAAATATTTTGAACAATATGCATTCTATTTTTATATACTGATACTATATATACTGTCTAACGAACATGTTTCTCTTTCTCGAATAAATTAATAATACTGCATTGTGTGATAAGAAGCAGGAATATGAAATGGGATTTAATGTTGCATTTTCGCATCAATATATGTCAGAATCCCTCAAAATAATCTGATTACAATGACTGTTTTTTTTTTAATTCTAAAGCACAATCCAACTTTCTGCCAAGAAAAAAAAAATATGATGAGTGTACAATATAATTTTTCATCTTGTATAGTTAAAAAATAAAATAAAATTGAGAGATAATATAATTCCATGAAAAATATAAAATATGATGATATTTATAGATACGCTATAACATAAAGAGGATCAAGATGTGATAATGTTACCGAAATAACATAAAAGTCAATTTATAACAACAAAAGCTGTTTTGAAATGATAGAATCCATACACGGAAATTGAATATAAAATAGATTAGGACCTATTCCTATATAAATTCTCCTGCATGCAAGAAGTCGACAATTTCTAAAGAAAATTGAAACCAAGTTGCAATGACTCAAGATAAAACTTGGAAATAACAAATCCTTTCAAATAAGATTCTGGAGTGACGTAATAAAATGACAAAATTTAGGTACTGTAACGATATATCAGAGGTATAATTTGTTGAGTTCTTTCAATGCTTTTTGCGAAAAAAACAACATTTTCTACCAAGATATCTTTCGTTCATCACTTTACTATCGTTCCAGTATCTATCCTTACTACCTAAAATTAAATCATGACTACGAGTGATAAACCTCAAATATTTGCGATGTACAGTGTTAATAAGAGTTGTCCAAATTAAATTACTTTAATTATTCAATTATTATTAGCCAGCTCTCCGAAGAAAAGTGAAACTTATCACCATACTGTTTATCTATGTAATTTCCACTAATAACTTTTGAACTAATTAGTAGATTTTCGTGAAATTCGGTATGAATTGTTTTGACATCAAAAATGTCTCGATACTGCGGTATCAACTGTTTAAAAATGGCGAATATTTAATCTTTAGAGATACTCTTTCAATATACAATTATCATGAATTACTTAAAGAATTTTTATTAAATTTAATAGAAAATCAAATCATTGCAGATAATGACACATCAATTAACTCTTTAACAACAACAATTTAAAAATTGCGGATGTTTAAACCTCTGATGTTTCTCTGTAATAACTATCAACTATGTGATGGTATTTTATCAAATTCAATATGAAAATTATGCTATCAAAGATAATTTTGATGATATGCATTTTAATCTCACATCTCTAATCGTTACAAAATAGCGGATATGCGCGAAAAATAGGCCATTAGTTCTTTCCAGCAGTGCCTGTAATTATCCATTTAATATTCCGGTTTAAAAAAAGAAAATAAAGTGGCATGATAATATTTTTAGAAAAAGATATAAGGGAAACCACATTGTTTTCAAAATGATATTAAACTCGAATTATGGAACATAATAGCGCTTCAAGTTATAATAACTTAACAATAGCAATCAGTTTAAAAATTCATTCACGGCTTTCACTTAATTTTGGATCGAATAAAAATTAAATATTGTATTAAATAACACCTAAAATTTTTATTTGAAGATAAATTATCTTTTATTTATCAGATTGCTATCTGCATTTATCATTATTTAAATTAAGAAAGATTCCGAATAAATAAAACACAATAATAAATAATCAGATTTTTATCTTTACATTAGAATCTAAGATTACAACAATATAAATTATTGTTTATTTTCATAATTTAACAAAACAATTGTCGATAAATTATTCAATTAAACTGTTATAATAAAATATATTCTGTTGTTATGTCACATATTCTTAACTTTTGAAAATTAATGATTGAAAAGCATCCAACACTTGTGTGTACGTTCCAAAATTTTATTATTTTAAATTGTTATTATAAGTAATTTGCAGATATTGTAGAAGATAATATTTTTGATAATTATGTAATAATTTAACTTATATATGAAAAAGCATTCAGTATATAAAATTGTTACGAAATTGTTCAATATCTTTGAGTATAATATTTTCAAAGTTTATTTGATTTGTAATATCATTTATTTCTTCATATTTTGCAAAACTTTCTTCTTATTGGCATATAAAGTCGGGATTAAAATATCCAATATTCGAAAATATCGTTTATTCGAAATAGGTCAAACTCAATCATTTAGAGCGAATGTTCTGTTGTATAATAATCCAATGTCCTTTCAGGATTTCTGTTCTTCAGATTGGATGTATAGATTTAATAAATTTGGAAATTTTTAGATATTGTTTAAAAATTTCCAAAATTTTTTAATCACAAATTAAATCGTAATTCAGAATGTTAAAATAAGATTTTTTTATTTTAATAAAAGGAAAAATTCAAAATATAACAGTAAAATTCTTAAAATTAGAAAAAAATATTTCAATTGATAATTAATATTTGAATCCTTTCATATTTCACATATTAACTATTTTTGTTTTGTTTTATATATTCTAAAAACTATATTATTTATCGTTTTAAGAAATCTATTGATATATAATTTATATATGTATTTAATTTTATAATCATTGATATTGTTTTCCTTTGTTTAAACGTGTCGTTTTTAAAGGTCAAGATTTTTTTCTAAAATTATATATTTTTGCTTAATTTTTAAAAACTAATATAAATCATATAATACAGTAAAATTATATATTTTTTCGATTCTGTTTTATCGTATCCAAGTCTATCAAAAATCTTATGGATTTTCACTAAAATTAGACTTCATAGGATCATATCTATCCATGTTTATGCTATAAGAGAGAAGCTTCTTTAGGTTTTTTTTTTAATTTTATCATCATCTGTCGATATCTATGTAATCACTTGTTTTTTTTAGAAAGATTTAGACTCAGTAAAACCCAGAAGAATATTTTATTCTGGTATATAATTTACTAATAACCGTATTATTTTTAATTCATAGAAATGTAGTATAATGAACCTGCGGGTCTATCTTAATTTAACTTGCCTTATAGATAAATCATCTAATGTTTCTTCGAATAAAAAAACTAAAAGATACAAAAAAAGAATCTTTTATGTATAGCCTGCTCCCTCCGTTTCTTAAATTTTAATGGTAGATGCGAGCCATGAGCTAGATTCATTGCATCACTATCTGTACGTGTTCTCACCACGTAGCGACGTAATAGTACTGGTAGTCAGATAACAAACATGTACTTAATATATTCAATGTTTTTATTAACCTAAGGCGAATGAATAAAATATAATTATCTATTAATCTAGAACTGTAATAAAATCGATTAAAAAGAGCTTAAAAATAAAATACTGCATTTTCGATATTCTTATTTTGTATCAGATTATGTACTCTGATAAAGTAAATATATATTTAGTAAGAAGGCATTTATATTTATATATATTCCATCTCATTAAATTTTTTTTTTTTGAAAAATTGCATGGAATTTTATATATAGTAAAAGGAATCGATGCATTTATTCAATATCAAGATAAGATCTCTATCTTCTATACTTCTTATTCCTTTAAGGATTTATTAATAATTTATTGATATTGTAATTATAAATGGAAATTCTCTTAAGAGTTTTATATATTACTTTAAATACAGTCAGAAAATAGTAAATTTTTGCTGCCAAATATTATTTTATGTAACTCTTTATATGTAAAATTGTTTTACAGTTATCTTGTTTTCCGAGTTTTAAAGTTTAAATTTTATCAAATTTTTAAAAGTAATCAAAAACAACAATAAATTTAATTTCAGATAGCATACTATTTTCTACAGTCAGGGGTTTTAAATAATACAATACTGAATGTAACATTTTGCTGACACATTTTAGTATTACGTTGAGTATAATGTCGGAGAAAGAAAATTTCATAATGATTTTTTAAAAGGAAAAAAGAAGGATTAATGCTTATATTTCAAGAATTATCGATATTTTAAAACAATCAATATTTCAACAGTTTTTTTTCAAATTAAGAAGGAAAAAAAAATCTTAATCCTGACGAAATTGGATGGTTATATTACGGGCTTCATACAACAATTAATTTACTCAGTGATACATAAATTTAGTAACCAGAAAATAAGCGTCATCATTTTTTAATGAATATATTTTCCTCTCGTATTAAATTCGCATGGTCTAGAAATTATAATCCTTTCCCCCCCCCCTGTATAAATTCACGGACTCTTGAGTTTTTCGTTTGAATTTATATTGATTAAAAGCAAAAACTAAGGTAACTAAAAAAAAATTTACGCCATTTTACTTCATAAACTGTTTCTGCTAGTCGTTAATTTGATTATGTGTTAAGCATTAGCTTTCTAAATGATGTATAGAAATTAAATTCAAGTATTGCTGATATATTATACATAGATGTTAGGATAGGAAATATGAAACTAAATCATAATTCTATGACAGGCAGCTAGATAAATTCTAGCTAATGTTTAAAGTAATGGCTAACCTTACATGTATTAAAATAACGAATCTAAAATTTAAATGAAATCAATGGGCATGTTGACCTACTGATTTAAGTAAGTTGCGTGTCATATCTGCTTACTATTTACTATTTTATATATATATACATAATTTATCCGTAAGTTTATTAATTTAGATTTTTTTTCTTCTACTGTCCTTTAAAACTAAACATGACCTTTTCAGTAATGATAATAAATAATATATTATTAATATAAATTCGTTAAAATATTTGAAACGAATAAGTTAATATTAAAAAAAATATTATAGATAAAATTTTGTATGTGCACTTTATGTTGTGTGTTGAAAATTATAAATATAGAATAATAATAATATAGTTTTAACAATAAAAAGAAGTTAACTCAGTAAATGCATCTATATCAAGAAAAGTTAACGAGATATCTTTTTTTAAATATTCATTAATTAACTTTAAACAGAACCGATACATATCGAAATGAAATTTAATAAAAATGTGAAAATTAATCTTAAATGAAAAATTTGAATTCGAAGTTGAGAAGTTAGTCAAACTAATTATAATTGCTTTCGTAAACGCGATATGTAGAAATGTAAACATCAATCAGATAAAATTAACTGTCATTTGATATCGTGACTACCTATCAAATGTCGTAAAGTTTTCTCTATTTTTCCATTTCACTATAACATCTTTCATGTGGCCCACTTTTGTAAGTCCAAGACATTTTCCTGGCTACTTCAAGTCATAAATCTCTAAATGCAGTAAGATATTTTCCTTATAACTTATTCCATTTGTTCATTCATATTTCTCAATTCCTTCCTCACGTATTTGTAATATTTTCACTTTTATATATTTGGCTTTATATGTCCACATTTATTCGTTTCCTTCTTACTTCTTCATCCACTATTTACATACAGCATTTGAAAATCCGTTCAAGTAATTCTATCAAAATGTTCTGATAGGAAATTATATATGATGTTCTCATATTCATCAGAGATTTGTCTTCTGCTGGATCTCATATACTGTATAAATTTATAAACGTTAAGAAATAGTTATATTTATATTTAAATCATCTCAAATCTCATTTCATTTTTTTTTTATGTATGTATTTTCTTAGAATAAATTAACTATTTTCCCTTAAAGAAAGTTGAAAATTGAATTTTAAATCAAGTGCTTTTCGTATCTATCTCAGTTTGATAAGCACATTTCTGAAATTTTATCAATATTCTTTTATATTTTACATATTTTTTATGTAATTTTTAAATATTGTAAAAAATTTCTTACGGTCTGGCATATAGCTTTTACGACCTTTTCATTCAGATCTAATAATATGTAGAGTAAAAGCAAATTTTATAAAAAAAAGTAAAGAAAAGTATTTCAACAAGTTGTTTTTTAAAAAAATTTAACAATACAATAACGCACCAAATTTATGACATGTAAAGATCTTTTAAAATTATTCCAAAAAAAAGATAGAAAAATATTCTGCTAAAATAAAACGAAAATTGTATATTGATAAAAAAAAACTTTAAGTTCTTTCGGTAAGTTGAAAACTTGCTACTATATATATCCTCTTAGGTGAACTGCATGAGTGAATTTGATATGAGAGCAAAGTGAAAAGTATGGACCCAGGGGCATATAGCTTACATTATTTGTAAAAATCGAATTGCGCGAATAGCGGCGGGAATAGTCATAAAAGAAGACAAATTAGCTGGAACATCGACAGAATGATCTTCAATAGATTTATTGCATGGAACACTTCCATCGATTATCTATAAGGACCTTACCGATCCATTGAAACTGCTGCCCTGCTGTTACTGTCAGCGTAATCTGTTGTAAGAGATGTTTGAAAGATTGATAACAAGCATTCGGTTTATTTGATAAGTTAATATACTGATTTGTCGATATTAATCGAATATCTAATATTTATTTTTAATATGTGTTCAACTCCTTTGAAATTTATGAATCTATAAGATTATTGCAGAAAAGATGAAATGTTCTTTCAACTCCGAATATGTTTATTATTATATATATCTTAGGAATTAACAAAATTTTTCAGCATCAGTTAATCTTTCGTTTACATTCCGTATTTAGACACTATAAGACATTTAAATTTTATAGTTTCTTATAAAATACAATATGTTTCGAAATTTCTAGATATGTCAGCGACTGTGTGGAATATTCCAAATCTTTATTTCCTAACTCTTTCAGGGGAATCCTAACTCTGTTCATCTAATGCTACAAATCATAGTCGATCGTCGCCATTTTGACTGTATTGAATATTCTTTTTGTCTATCTCGATATTTATCCATTATGCAAAAGTGATAAAAAAAAAGAGAACTAAAGACAATCAATCAACCTGATGGTATGCCGGAAAATATCGCTCAAGTGACTTGCTAGAAACGTGTCAGGTTACCATCGTTTGGGATATAAATACAAACAGGAAAAAGTATGACAAGAATGTTTCCAAAGAAAATTTATTTTGAAACAAGACTTCTGTAATTTAATCAATATTCAAGCAGATGGAAGGAATTCGATTGTTATTTAATGCAAAATTTGGTTACCTTATCAACTGTCAATAACAGCCGACTTGAACAGACAACTTCTGTAATTCTGAATGCTTTTCTCTATGACAAAAGTGACAGCTGAGAACGACAGTCGAGTCCATTTGTCTCTCACTTCAACCTATAGATTTCATCCGATTTACTAAATCAGTTTGACACACGTGAATTATGAAACTGATAAGTTTTTACATGTGCTAAATCAGGCATTAAATATGATTATTGTAAAATTGATCGCTTTCTTCACGAAAACACGTGTCACGCTGATGCTGATCAATCTTCTTTAGTAACTTATTATAAAATAGATTAACTTCACGTGAACTGAAATATGTAACATTCGTTCGTGAAATTGATTTTTTTCTCCTTTCGAATTTTTCACGCTTTTGTACAGTATATGCCACTATTGATATATCCATTTTTTTTTTCTTTTTTAAATTCGAAACAATAAATTTTTTTATATAGATTTTATTCATGATTTAAGAAAACCGATTGCTTATACTTCGAAAATGATAGTTTATTGAAGCAATCCTTTAAAATTTTCTATTCTATGGAATTTTTAGGCATTTCTATGCTTTATGAATTTATTTCCTCTTAAGTTAGCAGCTTCGAATCTCAAATTAGTGGCTTTCTCCAATCATTTTGAATTAAATTCATAATATTCTTGCGCAAATATAAAAATTATACCTTAATTTATCTATTGAAATAAATAAATATTTAAAAACTAGATTTTTAAAATTTATATTGAATTTCTTTTTTTATAATTAGTAATTTGAAATGATAAATTTTGGAATTATTCCTTTCCAAAATTTAAATATATTTTTGTTCTTTATTCCGGATTAATATAAAATGATCAGTTATGTGTATTTAAGCTTTAGTTAAACTTTTTCTATTATAAAATTTATTTATGTTCTTAATAATTTAAAGTAAAAATATGCAAATGCTATTTTCTTGGCGAATACCGAATGTTTTCAGATATTTTAAGTAATGTTTAAATAATTTGTTAATGACATTATTTTTATGCACTAAATGTGTTAAGCGTTTACATATGCACATAAATATATGATGATTAAAACTTTTACCACGAGCGTATTATATACAGTATGTCGAACGATTAAAATTTTTTCCTATAAATTTACACCCAAGTGTGATTGGCATATTACAGTATGGCCTAATATTTTCATATTTTTCTCATTAGAGATGATCAATTTTTGACTACATTTTGTTGTTTTTGAATGACGACGCATATATCAAACAGGTGTTTGTCATCGTCTCAGTTCATTGACTTCTACTGACGAGAACAATATGCAAATAAGCAACTTTGCTACCATGTGGTCCTTTAACTGGTGAGTCAGACCTATCTCCTTACTTGTGATGTATTTCCTGTCAGATACAAATTACAATATTCCAGTTCCTATGGTTACATCATTTACCATATAATGGAAATTCGCTAATAATACATTCTTTTAACGTTAACATCGTGATTTTATGGATCGAGAAATTATATTGATCTGTTTTTTGGGGTTTTTTTTAAAGGTGAATTCTGTCCTAAATTACTAAGAATCTGTTCTAAATTTATTGGTTTGATTATAATTTTTAATTAACTCGAAATAAAAGACGTTTTATGGTCATCTATCATAAATAAATATATTCAGAAAGACAGTTTTAATTAATTTTCAACCAGTCTAAAGCTCTATTTGCAGGATGAATAAATGCCTGTTAAGGTTATTTATTAAGCAGTGCCAAGGAAGAGATTTGAAAGATGTCGAGCATGTAGTTTCCTCTTAAGAAAATAGCTATGGGGATTTAAACATAATAAATGGAATGGATAAAATAAAATAAATTATTGATTATATTTTTTGATCTTTTCGACTATTATTACGAATTCGTATTAAAAATATTGATATAAATTTATTTTTATGAAAAGTTTGATGGCTGAAATCATTAATCAGCAATTATTTAGACATTTTCGACATTAAAATTGTACGTTCATCGATTAGTTCCCAGTCAAATTGAGGACAATGGAAACATAATCATCTTGTAATTCCTTTTTCTACTGAATTTTAAATCTTTAATGCTTTCATGGCAAATTTTGCGATTTTCTGCTTTCTTTATTCTGTCTAAATTATATTTGATGGATTATTATCTAATTGCTGATATACTCTGTAAATATATGTTTCTATCTTTGATTAAAGAATATTATTATTATTATCCGATTAAGTTATTTAAACATTTTAGATGTTGCATTACGATCACTCCTTTGTCTGTACTTGAAACCGAGACGTAACAATGATTAAAGTAAAAATGTTTCTAAACTATTAAAATGCACAATAATAAAGGGAATACATCAACTCAGTTATCTTTATTTGTAATTTATCTCGTTCATAGTTCTGAGTATCTTATTACAATAAAGTAAGATTTCCCTATATTGTATTACCTCCATTAAATATTATATTACAGCAATTTGTGCATTCAAGTGAAGAAAATATAATAAAACGAAACTTAACAGCATTGTAACTTTCCTGAAGAAAATCGTAGGAAAAAATACTGCATACGAAATTTCATTTTTATGTAATCCTATATCGTATGCTTAATTTTTAAAAAAAAAGAAAAAGGAAGACGTGATATAGATCTGTATGTATTAATTTTATCGCATTTTTAGCATTACAATGCCAAAAAATCCCAATAGGTTTGATATGTAAAATAAACTATGCTAGTTTTATTTTTGTTTTTGATCATTTTAATTATAACTGTATAGTAAGATAAAATATTGACGTCATTACAGACATTAAAATATAATGCGAGAAGCATCACATAAACCAAAACGACAATCGAATATTAATGAGTAATTCTTTGCAATTTATGTAAATAATTGAAGATATTATTCACTGTATGAAATATAGAGTCAATTCCGAATCCACGATACATGCTAGAAGAGGAAAAATGAAGAAAATATGAAGCGTGATCTTATGCGGTATAATTATATTAATATGCACTTAAATAAGTAATAACATATATATATAAATATAAATATTTGATCTAATTTGGAAGATTTCTGTCAAAATTTAACATCCTTTTTTCGTTAAATGAACTCAATTTCCAAACAAAATATATATATATATATACTGTATATAAATTTTTATATATTTTTCAATAAATTTCAAAATTTGATTTAATAATAACCAAATTCAGAAGGTGTCATTTCATATATTCGCCGCTTCGAAATATTTGCTAGATTGTAAAAAGCTAAAAAATGAAAAATATTCTAATTTAGATAACATTTTACTATTTGAATTAGGTGTTTAAATATTTTATTTAATATTCGGACGAAATATCATAGATAAATAGTTTACACATGATATCCATTTCGAAGTAAAAACTTCTGTTTGGAAAGATGCCAGTTCGATAAAAAAAAATTACATTTCCACATTTCTATTAAATGGATCTAAGTCATATGACAAATTGCTTAATATTAACGCAACCATGAAGAAATGGTCAGGTATCAAATTCGATGAAAGTTATGGGAATTTTATCATTTCATCCTAGTATTAATATAAATATAAAATTATCGGATCACTTCCGTTGTAACCTCTGTGCAGTCTACCACAGTAAAAGGACAATGAGGAATTGTTCTCTTTGATCAATGTTGATTCTATGCCCTACTGTTTCCGTTATAACATTTTATTTTTTTTTATGGGGAGTAATTTTTAAATCATGCATTTTAAAGCTTTTGAATCGACTTCAAAGAAAAAAAAAAAAGATAATTCTGTCCTTGAAAAACTTCCTTTTATCATAAAGTTACTCCATAAACAGATAACGTTCTATTTTTGAAAATTATCTGATAGCAAACATTTATCTGACGACTAGATTATCTGCTAAAACCCGCATTATGCGATATACTGCTTCGATTTTTTTTTTAAAAAATCGTGAATAAATTCGATATTTATCAGGCTTAATCGTTTAGAAGTTCCATAAAATGTAATAAATTTACAAATAATTTTAAAAGTAATTTTATAAATAATATTTAAATATTAAACATTTTAAAATAATGAACGGATATTTACGGATTGTTTTCGTATCTCGTCTTTAACATGCAAATTATAACCTTGGACATCCCGGATTCATTTATTATCTTTAATTAATTTTATATAATTTAAACAGAAAAGAAACATTATGAATATTTTGTCATAAACATGTTTATTACGTAGACTGCTATATATCAATTAGTCATTAAAATTTTAGCTGGGTTCTAACATTCCACACCCTTTTGTGCATTGGGTAGTAAATATTTGATCTTATAATATCTGCTAAGTCCTTTATTCCGCAATGTATATATTGGTGTCCGTTATAATTTGCATGCTTTAATATTAAAATAGTAAAAATGAAATATGTCAGAAATATAGCCGATTGGAATATAAAAATGGCCTTGGATACAAGAAAAAACAGTTGCGATTCAATGATCACTATAGTTTCTATCTGAAAGAATGGAGAAACGGAATAGTAACAACACTCATCATCATCAAGTCCTGCTTCATTTATTTTTTCTCAAAGTTTGCTTTCATAGTTTGGAATACATTTTTAAGTCACCTCTTCTTGAATGGAAATGCCATTTTTTTCTTGTCTCTGCATCATCTTTAAATAAAATATATTCTGCATAAAGAATGTTAATTTTTTTTTACATTGAAGTGGAAGTATTTCCAACTAACATTTTTCGTATTCGAATAAACATTTTTTTTTTTTTTTTTTGCTTTTTTCCTTTTTAATTTTATATTGATTAAAAAATTAATCTATAGGTCTATATGATATAGATTAATTATAATGAAAATTTTATAATATAAAAAAAGAATAAGAAAAGTTATAAATATTTTAGCCATTACTTTTTTTAATTTGTTAAAATATTTAGAAAAATCTATAAACAATTTCAAACTTCTAAAGAAAACTTCCGAAATCTCTCGATTCTTTCTAACATCTATCGTTTTTTTTCTTTCTTTTTTTTTATATCAATGCAGAAACTTATCTGTAGTGGTTACATCATATAATAATGATAAATGTTCATGCAGAACTATATTCCTGCACTTTTACAAGAAACCGCTTCTTTCTGTAAAATGAGAGGAGGGTAAAAGGATAGTAGGTAGGCACTTTTAAAAATGATAAACTGCTTCGGCCATCTGCGTACTCAGAAAATAGATTTTTCTACGAATAAAAGAGCTGGTATAGTTCAGAATCTCCCAGATATTCATTTAAGTGATGTTTCTTGTTGGTGTGAATAATGAACTACCAGATCTGCGGTGCTGTATCTTTTCCATTGTTGATTCAATTTGATTAAATATACGTTTCTGCTTTAACAATAAAATGTTAGGCGATAAGATATCTTGCAATAAGTTTATCGGAAAAACTATTTGGAGATTGCAAACCATTGATGAAAAGATTTATAAATTTATTTTCTTTACAAATCCAAATTAGATAAGTTTATATACAACAGAAAGTGTTTTTAGTCAAAAATTTTTGTACACATACAGAATGTTACAGATCGTATATTTAAATAGATTTTTTCGTGATCCATTCTTTACAATATTTTCTCCATTCTGAAACATTTTATTATTATATCAAAGGACGACATTAAAGTTATTTTGCATTCAGTTTTTCTTTTAGAATTTTATCGATGGCAAGTATATTCGTATATCTATATATTTTATTTAACATAATTTATCATATATTTTTCTCAATTTTAATGAAGCTAGAAAACAAATTATTTTGTATATTAACAAACAGTACAGTATACATTTTATATATATATTTGTTTTCATTCTGATAAGTTTCTAAAATTTCTCGCATCTATTTTGATGGTAAATTCTGATTTCTGATGTAAATAGCTTGAATGTAAAAGTTTCACTTAACAAAATGAATGACACATTAAGAAACTTGAATCCGGAAATTAATATAGCAAAGAAGAGATGCATTATTAGAGTATGATGAAAAACGAGATTTGAATGAACAGAAAGTAGAATAAATGAATAAATTTGTGACAATTGATGGTTTACAATTTCAATTCGAGTAAATTTTTCTACTATAAAATAAATCGTTCATGATTAAATTTACAGAATAAGATGTACTGGAGCTACGTAATCGTTTATTTTTAGACATGTTTTAATAAAACCGATTGAGAAGGAGAAGCATGAATGATAATGTAGAAGTATTAATGGATGAAATGAAAAATATCTTTGTATTCGTTCTTAAAAAAAAGTGAAAAAATAATGAAAATATTATAAAATTACAGTTCTTTAATGATATATAAACTAATATTTTAATTGCACATGAAGCATGAATATTATATTTATAAATTGATAGAAAGTATAAGCTTATTTTTCTAACAAATACTCTTGAAAAATCTTTTCTCAATAATATCAAAAGCTTTATTCTATATTAAATTCCTTAAGGGGATAATTAAACTCATATAATACATCAAAAGCACTATTCTTCAGAGAATTGTATATAAAAAAAAAAGAGAGAAATGTTTCTTTCCTTCGTAAACGTTATATACGCTATAAGAATCGTGACCTTAGTTTGATTTTATTTTCTTGAAAATCCAAGTTCTTCACCGAGATTTTAAAGACAAGAAAGAATTTTTCGTCATTTTTAAAAAGTCCAGTTTCTATTTTTATAACAGTTCCTTACGACCTTGATACAGCAATGAGAAATAAGAATTAATAGCATTGATATATAAAGTTATTCAGATAATTTACTCGAATTATCTCATCTTAAAGCACTTTAATGATGCGTGTTGATTAAGTGTTTGATAAATTGTACGGAGCTATTAATCATTTAACGTTTTAACCCTTTGAGGGCAACTCGATACAGAATTTATTTATATTTTATTATTCCATCGGCGCCAGTTTCATCATTCGATAGATTGGAAAATAAAAACCGTCTCCGAATTTAATTAAATAAAATTCACTTGAATACGAACAATCTATTGTTAGAAAGATCTATTTTCAGAGCATCCATCATCGAATTAAATCTACGATTTGCGAAAATTGACAATTGTCTTTTTAACTATTATCATGTTCACAAAATTGGCTGTTAAGTTGAAGGAATGCGTTTCTAAATTTTTTTTCTAAAATTATTTTGAACTTATTTTTAAGTTATAATTATTTAAATATCAATTTATAAAGTTTTAACATGAATACCATTAAGCATATAAGAAAGCGGAGTTGACAAAGATATAAATTATCGTTGACGAAATGAGATTATATCGAACGAATTAAAATTTTAATAATAATTAATATATAAATATTACTTAACAAAATTAACAAATGGATAGAATATTTAAATATATTTAAGAATAAAAATTATTAAATTAAAAAAAAAAACTGTTAGTAATAATCCTGTAATAAACATGAATATCGTTAAAGAATAAAAAAAAATAATAATAATTTGTTAATTGTTAACTTAAATTTAGCTAATTATTTTTATATTTTATTTATTACACTTATTGTTGAATGTTATCCGAGTTTTAATAAAAATACGAAAATTAGTTTTAATTATAATAAATATAAAATAATTACAAGTTTAAGCCGTAATATTAAATAAGAAAATGAGAAAGATATTAAAATTCCATTTTAATTACGAAATCGAATTAGCGTATACTAATTAAAAAAAAAAAAAAAAGAAAGAAAGAAAGAAAAACGAAAAAAAATTGTCAGAGGAAAAAGATGGATATTGACGAAAGTAAAATGGTAAAGATGAAGACATTTAAACGAATTTAGAAATATGGTAAATGAAATTTAATTTCGCTTTTATCGCTAGATAAACCGTAGTCGGTGTTTAACGATTAAGTGTTGTCAATATATCGAACTGTGTTATACTTAGTTATTAAAGATCTTGTTAAATTTAATGATATTCCGCTGTTAAATATCCTTTTAGCTTTTAATGGAGATTCTGTAATTATGGAAATAATATCTTTATTAAAACTGAAGGAATTTATAGGTTTAGAAATTAGACTTACTGATCCCAGATAAACAGTAGTCGGTACATGTTCTGGAAACATTTTACTTCCTTTTGCCAGATTTCGATCTATTGAAGTATTTCCGATTTTAGCTGAGATCTGCTGATTGTCGTAAATCTGGCAGGAGTCTGTAATGATGTCAAACGGGGGGTTCCTCGCTCGACATATGGTCTTTATTTTGTAACTGGTCTTCAACCCCTGCTGAATTTCGCCAGATGGCGACACATTCCCGAGTATTGAGTTAATTTTATCTCTCCCTATAGATTTTAACTTTTGTCTTCAAGAACAAAAATCTAGAGAGAGAGAGAGAGAAAGAGAGAGAGTTCCAACTGTAAAAATTTCCCAAACAGTTTTTTTTATTTTTAACCTATTTTCTTTTTATTCTATACGAGAAACTTACGGCAGAAAATTTACTCAAATCGAATTATGTATATGTCGATCTTAATGATTAACAAGATATTAACTATTTCGACTATAACAGGATCACCTTGTACATTATTGATTTCTGTTGGCATTAATAGATAATGTTAACATTTATTAATATTATTTACTGTGTATATGGATGGAAATCGTTGGATAATTAGCATAATTGTGCAGAAAAATTACCTATTAATTTAACTTTTAAAAACATGAAATACGAATTAATGCCATTTAAATTTTGCTTTTAAGTGATATTTAATGTATGGTTATTATTTATTAATCATAAAAAAATTGAAGAAACACCAGTTATTTTTTTTTTATATAAGTTAGAAAATTAATTTCAACGCACCAAGTTCATTTTTGGGAGATGGCAACAGAAACAATCAAGAAAATCGTCCCTAGAAACAACGTAGTGCTTACAGTAATGAACTCCACCGAAATATTATATAAAAATAACAATAATATAAATCAAATTGATGGTAACGAGATTTCCAGATTTAACAATGATCGGAATTAAATGAATACCCACAGAAACACGAAAATTAATAAGTTGAGTGAAAAATGAAAAATGCGACAATAAGCTAGCTCATCAAAACGAAAGTGTTCCGGAGTGTGGAAATTAAATGCACATAAGATGTGAAATGATAGAAATGCGTCAGCAAACTAATAAAATTGGAGAATTCCCTCTGCTCATTATCGATCCGAGAATTGCTGCCAAAATTATTAAAGGAAAATCCTTTCGATCATAAGCGCGGAATAGACGGTTTTGGAGCTTCGGGGCTAACTTTAATATCGAATAAATTTTAAAATACTCAACCACTAAAAATTTTATATCCCACTAAAAAATTATAATAAAAATGGAAATAAGTACTTAACTTTATTCATTCCGAAATAAATGAGGAAGCTCGAATTACTTTGTTGGAAGAATAATTGGAGCACGTATCCGTCCTGATGTTTATGTGATTACAACGATATACTGGCAATAGAACCGCGTCAATTATAGGGATATAGTAGTATGCGGTTTGGTTACAAATAAATGTTAGGCGCTGTAATCCTTTTCTGGATAATCCGGCTTTCTGCGTTGAAATTTTGGCTACCTGCCCAAATTTTATCAATTTTTTTTTTTAATGTCTGATATTTTTACGTCAGTAAATTTTGTATAAAATAAAGAAAGTTATTTGATAGTAAATGCACGAATTGTATATTACGATATTTTTATTTTAATTCTGTACATGACTACGAGTGAGTTTTGTTTTTTTAAATATTAGATTGCATTTAAAACTGTTGCATTTTCTGTTGTTTGTCATAAAATGTGTGCTTTATAATAATGTATTTCATCGAAACTTCAGCTTTGATGCGATGTTATGCCAATTAGAGTTTATTTAAATCGCATATTATGTTTAGTAAATTTTAAATACAATAATAATAATCATATAGATCTGAACTTCCGATAATTCTGATCCTTGAACTCTATCTGAAGTTCATTATACACCTACTTTAATTAATTAGAGTTAAAATCATTATTCATCACTAAAATTGATTAATATGATGATCGATAATTATCATCTTCATGATATAATTTAATCTTAATTTTTCTTCCAAAAAAATCGAGTTAATTTATTATCAAAGTTTGATTTTGTAAATCTATATTGAAATGCCTTTAATTAATGCTATTCCATGTGCACATTTTTTATTTCGATTATTCTATTAAGTATCACAACATTTTTAAAATTTTATTAAATTAAATTACTTTATTAATCTCTTAAATCAACAACACCACTAGGTTAAATATTTGCAATTTATAATAAATTTTTATTTTTTATCTTTTTAACTAAATTTCTAAGTCTAGAGATGAAGTAACCTGCACGTAAGTAAAGTAACAATTCCTGATGTTACTTTATTTACGTGAAGTATTTTCTCTAATATTTATAAAATAACCAACAAAATTTTAATGCATAAATCCAGTAAATTTTATCATCAGAATTACATTAAATTCGCAGGAAAATGTAAAACTTTATCTTGTAAAAATTTTATCGATTTTCCAATTCTTTTTTTTATTTATTTATATATACAGTATATATATATATCTTTATTTTCGATTTCAGAAGGCAGGTTTTCCGTTCTGTCTATCTTGCAAATAAAAAAAAAAAAAATGTTTTTTGATGTTTTTTGTTCCAGTGAGAATTTAATAGGAGTGACTTCCGAATTCCGGAGAAGTTATTTACATAACACAAATCTACCTGAAAAAGATTATTTTAATTTTCATGCGGATTTTTTTCTCTCCTCCACCTCAGTCTATATTTTTATACTAAAATTGAAGAATTGTTTATAGAGTTTATCGGAAACTGTTATATTTGTGTCTTCTGCTTCTATTATTCAAGACATATCATTTTATGTCTTAAATTCGGTAGTTTCTCTTTTGTATTATAAATGTTGAATATATTCATATTAAAAATAAAAAAATGGTCGAAAATCCAATACCATTTTTTGAATAATCTAAAAATAATAATAAATTTTTATTGCTTTTCTAATAAAACGAAAAATAATTCTCGAAATCCGATAAGTAATTAAGAAAGGAAAGAATTTGTTGATAAAATGACATGTAACATCCCTTCATAATACTATATAGATGTTCATCGTGATTTATTGTTCTGATTCTATACAACAAATGATAAAGGTAAAAAATAAAAAGGAATGTTTCTTCAATCAATCAATAAGTAAGGTAGGGCTTGACTTATTTCTTTTTTTCTTCTTCTTTTTTGTGTCTTGCAAAGGATGGACGTTCTGTAAATCCATTTATCGTTCATTTTCGGTTGAATGAACGATCAGGTTAAGATAAAGGACGATGTGCTTGAGTGATTTGATAGTTACCCTCTTCTCTGCTCTTTGGTATTCAAAACCAATTTAATTGGAGATTTTTATTGGAAAAAAAATATATAACCAATAACTTATACATATTAAAGTGAACTGTCAGATATATCTTTAGGAAATTATTCGTTGAAAAATATTGTTGTTTTTTTAACATTTGTCGGGGCATATAGGAACTCGGAGGTTGTTATTCTGAATATAGAAAAATAGAAAAGATTTGCTAAGCTATAAAATTTTCACACTTCTTTGGATGGAATACAGTATATATAAACTTAATTCTTGAGAAATTTGAAATGCTGTTATAGTCAAGATATAAATCTTTGCTAGGATAGTAGCCTATATCTATGTTACAGAATAGCGAAAACTTTGCATGTTAAAAGATTGTAAAAAGTATCTTACGAATTTTTATAAATTGTTGTATAAGAGTAATAATAATTTTTCTTAATATATATATAATGCCATTAAACTAGTTTGAAGAATCATATTTGACAAAAAATAAATCGATAGCTTCTTAATTTTGATAGAAGAAAAGTAAATTATCCAATTTAGCAGTAATTAGAAATTTAAGAAATAGAGTGGTATTATCATTAAAATATATTTTTAATATATATTAAAAGAAAAAAGTCGTTTTTTTTCTTGTTTACAGTGGTAAGTAGATTAAAAGCATTTTTTAAAAATTGATCCTTTAACAGGGCCATTATGGGAGAAAGTAGTTTAGAAAACTACTATTAATGATAATTACATCTTTTAAAAATGACTTCAAAGAAAGGTAGAATATTCAAATTTATTTTCAAAAGTTTATCCTGGAAACTCAATGTACGGATATGGGGGAAAAAAAATTACACGAGTCAATTAGAAACTATGTAGGATGTGTTTAAGTTGTTGGCTTCTTGCCCAATCACTTTCGAACTTTGATACTCACCTTTACCGAACAATAATGAAAACATTTTAGTTTATAAAACTTTATCCGATGAAAATTGAATTAAATTTCTGGATTCTTTCATTTATTATTATCCAGAATGAAAAATTTTGTTTCTGTAATCTGAAAGGATTGTTTAAAAATTAAAGAATTTTGATTTATAAATTCCTGTTTCGGAAATAGGATGTTTTATATTATTAATTATTTTTATTGAATTTATTTTTGTTTTAAATATTATTGCATAATAAAATTTTTAAAATTACATCAAATTATAAATTGTTATTTACCAAAGATGAATTTTAAATTTAGTTTGAAATTAGTTTTTAAAAATTTAAAAAAAATTTTTGATAAATAACAGTCTACAAGAAAACTCTGTAAGTATAAATAATAAATAAATACATTTAAATAAATTAGGATAGACAAAAATATTTAAATTAATGAGAAGACATCCCAAAACTGATAAGGAAGATCAAATTCGTATCATTCCTGTTTTTGAATTTAAAAAAGTGCTTGCAACTTTATTTCATCAATATTTGTGTTGTTGCGTTGTTCATCAATATTTGTTTTTATTTATATTGCAGTTTATACTGCAATATAAATAAAAAAAATATTGATTTATTATACATTATTATTTTTTCCTTGTCTTTGCCTTGGTTTTTTTCTATTACCATATCATTTTTATCATTCTGTTTAGTTGCTATAGATATTTTTAGCGAGCTGATCTCTGTTACCTGTCATCTCTAAAAGCACCACTTCAGTTTTCCTCACCACTCATCATATTTGTTTTTATGTGTAAGCAAAAACATTGTTTCTTTCATAATACTCGTTGAAAATTTGAGATTTCACTTTCTATTTTATGATCGGAAGTCTGGATCATCTCGTTTTACTTTTTGCTGTCATATCGATATCAGGATCTCAAGTGTTCAATATCTCAATTTACTTGATTCTTATTCTATAATTTTCGTCTTCTCTTACAGAACCATAAATTTTTCTAAAGACCTTATTTCATCTCTGTGATTATATTAAGATACTTCTTCATAAAATAAAAGTATTTATGGATAGTTTTATGTATTGAAACTTTAATTGTATGAAATATAAAGAGAATATTTTCTTGATTCAGTTTAAAATTTTTATTTTTGTAAGTGATTTGTATTATTTAAATTCTGTTGATTCTTTTAAACAGTATTCGTGAATCATTGATTTACGTTTCATTAATTGACATAAATTAATTTAAATTAAAACACTTTTTCAGTTAATTAATATCAATATATTTAAAATTTCCTTATAGTGATAATGGCTAATTAATTCATTTCTTAGTTTCTGCTATGATAGTAAAAATGATTTGAAAATTGATTTAAAAAAAAATAATAATTCAGCTAATATATATTACAATTATAAATGTATTAAACGAATTTACAAGAAATTTGCCTTATATATTCTTCATTTAGGATTTTATGAAAGAAAATTAAAAATTTATTTAATATTTTTAGTTGTCGAGAAAATTATCTATTATCTCCGATAATAGAGTCCAAACATCATATACAGTAATGTATATTAACGGCAAAACGTGGCTGGATGTGGGGATGTCTCTTTTGTGCTCGAACACTGTACCGATTCATATAAATAAGGTATCATTAGAAAAATTAATAATTAAATTTCTGCGATAGTCAAAATTTTTTGCCCTTATTAATTTAAAAATTAAGTTAAAATTGTAGTTCCTCTAAAAAACATAAAATTTGCAGGAGGCGCTGTAATGGCTGCCAAGATAACTGCCTATCGATATCGATGTGGCTGCCTAAGGAGGTTGTGGTTGCCATCTAATGATTCCCTATATGAATTCGAAGGAATTCTTCAGATGATTCGCCAAGGTTATAAGATTAAGTCGCAAGATTATCACTCATTTATATGAGTGGATAATGCATATATCAATAAAATAGTTTTAATTATTCAAAAAAATAAAGTATATTTAACATAAAAAGATTGAAATATGTGGAATAAACATTCAGTCATTATTATACGTATGATTACGAATTTACATGATTCACAATTGTTTGCAAAATCTATGATGATCCTTATTTTTGTGGTAACTGTATAATTCCTCTCGAAAAATTCTTGTAATTAAAATACCAATTTTCGATTATTTCTGTATGATATTGATATAGTAGTTTATTTCTCTATTAATAATCTGTACATATGGAATTGTTAAAACAATCATACATTTCGGAGATAAATTATGCTATCTATTCGTACTCTCCAATTAATGTATTGTATACGGTATATGGTAAATTTTTATCTATAAAAATTTGATGTTTATAGCAATTCTGTTTTAAATCTACAATTAAAAATTATTTAATATTGATTTTCACAGTTTTAAAACAGCAGTAATTTTCTGTTGAATAGTAACGAATCGTTATGGTCTTGCAATGCGTATCATATCTGGGATGATAATCCAAGAACGTGTGCATGATCCTTTCATAGATTTTGCTTTTTATAAGGGCAAATTTCAGATTCAGCGCTTTTTCTTTGCACATGTTTCTGATTGTATAAATGAGGTTAAACACAATATAATTTCAACAAGATCAGATCCTCTTCAAACAACAGATTTCCTGAAAATTTTTGCAGCAATAACTTAATAATATTGGCTACAAAATTTATCCTATATTTCAACATATTAGATACAAAATGCAATTTAGTCTTGAGATTATTAAATATTATAAATGCAGGAATGAATCTGTAAGCTTAAAAATTATACAGTCATAGGGCCTACTCAACGATATCAAGTTGGTAATATATTTATTTTTTTATTTTGTTGATAAAATGTTAGAATAAACACAAATTTTACATACCTATTTTAATTTATTGATGTCTTTAATTTAATAATAAGGAAAAATACATTACAGTTATTCGAAAATTATTAGTTATTTGCATTTCATAAACTAGCTATTAAATCATATCATTTATTCGTTGGATACACTTTTAAAAGAGTTATAATAATATCTGAACCTATATTACGGATCTTTATCTATATACTATATATAAATAATTGCAAAACCTGGAAAGAACTTCTCTATCAAAGCACATGATATATTACTGAATATCTGATGAAATTACTAACAAAGAAAAAAATTTTGGGATATAAAAATAAAATATCAAAAATATACTCTACATTTATATGTATATCTATATGTTTCTATTTACATTTATGTATTAATTGGCAGATCCAATTAGCGATTCTATCATTTTACATCCTTGATTAATATTAAATATACTGTACTTTCTAATATGCTTGAAAAAGGCTAAAACTATCTAGGCTCTTAATGGATCCTCCACTGGTCATGAATGGATTATATTGAATATACTGGTTAATTATATTTAGAAATAGACTGAAACTTAAACTATTGATTGATACATGTCTTATTTAAAATTTATTCATTGACAGAAACGTCATTGATTAAGTAAAATTTGAAATCATAAAAATATAATAGTAGAATTAAAATATGCAAGAGAGACGTTTAATTAACTTTAAATGCTAATTTGCTAATTTATTAATTAGTAAGTTAACAAGTTATTTATTATTCTGCTAACTTATTAATTTTAGATAAATTTTTTTATAAATTAGTTAAATATAACTGTTATGATTCATGTAATAATTTCAAAAATGTAAAATATTTTCTGTAAACATAATACAAAACTTTATCTAGTCGAAATTAAAAACAAACAAAAATTAATTGAGATAACAAATGAATAGAAATTTATTAAAGTAAAAATTATATATTACAGTATATAGAGACTTATTGAATAGTCAATATTCTAAATATTCTCATCTACTTGTATATATTCTTTTGACATAAGATAACAACTTTTCACATTCATTGGAAGATTCCAGAACTAATACAGTACATCTGTATTAATTCTGTGACCACAGATGTGTTTGCTTTCTACTCGATACTTGTCTATTACATAAACGACTCTCTTTTCATTGGAACAAGATGACTTATCAGGCAATGTAGCTAATCTTTCATTAATTTATACAGTACTTGTTAAGATTTTCAGAAAACTTTTATCTTCAAAAAGTCTTTAAGAAAACGCTATCAACCTTTATTCTTTATAACTTTCTATTGATATTCTGCTTCTGAGTGAATTGCTTTTATGTTATTTTTTATTTAATATTATTACTTATAATTTAAATTACTTTATTTGATTATAGCACTTACAATCAAAATCATTTTTATTTTGATTGTAGCACTTAAAATCAAAATAAAAATTGTTTTTGATTAATTGAAATAATAGAAAGTTTGATTAAAAAAGTTTTCTCTATTATTTCAACTAATGTGCATTAAATGAGATATAATTTTACATTATTTGACAAAAAAAAAAAAAAATAAGTATAAATATTGAGATATTTCAGTTAAAGTTTAAAAATTACGAAGTGTGTTCGAAGTGTTATAATATTCTATATTATGTATAATCAATGACCACCATTTTGTAATCATATTCAAAATATTGTATTTTTATATTAGCAAACATATCTCAATAATTTTCGTTTTATCTTCAACCGAATTAGTTTCTTTTTTTTTTTAACATATTATTTAATTACATATCAGAGCAGAAATTTTAGCTCAAGGCCAATTAGGACTTTCTCGACAGAAAACTTATGAATAATCATGAGCTTTTAAGAAATTCTGATATTACATAAACTGTCTTAGCTAGAAAACTTCAGCTTTTTCCCCGAAAAATATTTGTTTTAAAATAAATCCATTAGCGTTTTTTAAAGAATTTTAGAAATTAGCTTTCAAAATTTTATGTGAAATGCAGTATAATGAATACTAATATTATCAAAGATAATTTTCGTAGTTTTTAATATTAATAATGAGAAAGTTGCTCTTGTTGAAATATAAATGTTATAATGTGGAGAAAAATACACTGGATTAGTTTTCTTTGAAGTTGGTTTATTTTGCAAATCAGTAATAATCAAATAAACTGCAGGGAAAATGCTTTATTTTTAGCATTGAATAATTCTTGAGTTATATGCTCTTATAATACAGTATTTGTTGTATAAAAATTATTTTGAACTATTGCTTTAAAAATTTAAATCGATAATTTAAAGTATATTTCAGTTAATTTTAATAGAATCTTATGAAATTTTAAAGTCTAAAAACTGCTATCATGAATAGATTTTGATATATTTAAAGCATATCACATGTGTTAATTTCAATGTATATTCTGTATATTCTCCAATTTTTATCAATAATTTAAAGTAATATATTTTTTTTATTTAAAAAGATTAAGGTACTTAAAATAAAATTATTTTAATGTATAATCACTATATATTACTGCTGTAATTCTCAATAATATAGATAATTTATGTGACATTTTTAAAAACAAGTCTCTACAATATTTTTTTTTTATAGAAAAGATATCTTTGTTCGATGTTTGTAAGATCTTATGTAAAATTTATAGATAAATAAACATAGTGGTTTCTTCTATAAATGATGAATTAATAAGTTAATATATTTTTAAAGCAACGGTACTATAAACAATTAAATAAATTACATTAAAAGCTAAATTTGCATTTGTCTTCAGTTGCTAATAATAAGATTCCTTTATAATAAGTATTGAAATGGGGATTCTTCATGCTAATACTATAATTTGATTGTCTGCTTGTGTATTTAGACGATTAAATTGTTATTATTATTAATAAGTTATTGAAGATATATATTATTCTAAAAATATTCATTAAAATAATTATTTAAATTAATTTTAGATAATTTTTAAATTAAATTTATCTTCAATTCAACGAAACTTCTAGGTTTATTTATATTATTATTTTTTTCCATATTTGACTTTACAGTATTATTTTCAGAAAACTACAGAATGTAATAAATAACAAATTTCTAGACTTTTATGAGCAATTACATGACATTTAGTATTTTAAATTGCCCAGTAGAACTGTCCAAACCTTAAGTGTCGTATGTTATTCTATCTACCCAAAAGCTCAGTTTTCATTTTTCCATTTTGATTTCTTAGCTCTGATTATTTGCAACTTATTTTTGTTATTAGGAAAGAAGATTTCTCTCTATATATAAAAAAAAATTCTCGTTAGAAATTTATCACATACTGTATATACAAATTTCAAATTGAAAATATGTGTTATTTATCAATTTGCACGAATATATATTTCATAGCAATAAAATACATTTTGAATAAAATCTTTACACAACAGAAATTTAACAACAAAATATCGTTGAACGTAATACATTTTTATATTGATATCAGGAAATTTCTAAAGTGAAGGAATATCTTTAGTCGTATCGACTGATCTGGATAACACGAGCAACTCATATATTAGTAGATTTTGATAAATTGAACTTACCTAAAATGCTCTAGGGAGAATTTCAGTCTCTTAACACTAATAAGTTCAGGTAGAATAGATTTAGAACTTTGCTATGCAATATTTTTACATTATTAAATTCTTATTTCCTGTGAAAGTTAATAATTTTGTCTGCACTTTTTTAGAATTTATGATTGAATGTGTATTTAATATTTTTTTTATGTTTTTTTATTATTCAATATTTATATTACATATATTATATTTTACAAAACAGAATCTATACGATTTTGAATTATTTTGCAGTTACAAATTCATTTTTAGAATACAGTTTCGGCGGAATTCGTTTCCTTAATTTTCTTACTTTCTATGGTTAATTGGTTTCACCATTTTAAAAAGCACTTTATACCAGTATCTTTAAAATATTGCATTTGAAGTTTTTGATAAAAGTCATATACAATGTGAACAAAAATAAATCGAAATACGTAAAATAGTAATTTGCTCTCAGACAACGTAAACTAAAGGTACTTTATTATTTAAAATGCCTTTAGTTTGCATTGATTGTCTGATATACATAGAACGACGATTACTTTTTAGATGAAATATATATTTTTTCGTATCATGATATTCGTAAATTTCTTTACTTAATCTAATATCATTTTTTTTTTTTGTTAATCAAGAACTTTTTCTATTGTATATTTCAAAATAATACAATCTATTTCCTAGTACTACTGAAATGTTTTCACTCAATGAAAACACATTATTATTATGCTTTGTGATATACTAGTACATTGGTATCACTTATAGATCAATCATCATCAATCACACGAATCATTTAAATTTTATTTAACTTTGTAAATAATAATAATAATAAAATTATCTCTATTAATTTTGTTTACTAGAGTATCGAAAATTTTTGGAGAAGTCTCGATGAGAATCTATCCAGTTTCAAAATAAAATAGTTGAAAATTTTAAACATCAAAGGAAAAAAACTGGAAAATGTTAGATACTTTGAAATATCTTTGGAAGAAATTCAATTCGAAACTTTCCATGATACGTCTTTTTTGACTTTTTTGCAAAATCTGCAAATTTTCTTATGGACACAAGCTGTGGAAGATGCGAAAGATGGTTTATAATGCATTTGCAGTATCATTACAAATATGTAGACATCTGTTTTAAACTTTAACTGCCATTAATGTCTTGATTTGCATATATTTTCAATAGCAGTTTAAAATTTAATTATTATTACTTTTAATTTTAATTTGATAATTTTTTTTAAATTACTTTATTATCAATCGGTAATTTGAATAAATTAATAAAAGTAATCCATAATTTAAATTTCTGTTGATGATTTGAAGTAATGAATGTTCTCTTGTATCAAGCTTTAATAGCTAGTTTGAAATATTGCTTACAGAGAAAGAAGGTAAGTTTTCTGGAAAGAAGAAAATATATCGTTTAGATGTGGTCAAGTCAGAATATATATAATTCTGCAGCAGAAAGCAGTTATTGCCCTCGTATTGCTGGCTATTCTTCAAATGTGCACGTCCTTTATACGAACTCATTCGGATGAAAAATACTTTAAACTTTCTTGAATTTCTTTATATTTTATTCCTTAAAAGATTTTTTTTATACATATATATATATTATTGAAATATGTCCTTTGCTGAATCTTCAGATTTTATGTAATTGGTTCTTGACAATTCTGTTTATGAAAGGAAAATATATACTGTATAATATTTTGAGAATTTTATCAAAAATAAAATTCATCTCATCTGATACAATATTCATAAATGTGATAAGTAGCACAAGAAGTGCTACTTATCACATTTTTTATTCATTGCGTAGGCCAGTTTTTTATTAGTTGCTCTTTAAATTCTTGTGTTAGTTTAAGTAATTCTAAATCCTTCTTCCTTTTAAAAATTTATGATATATCTCAGAAATTTGCAGAAAATATTAAAAATTTACTTTTTAATATTTTTGCAAATTTCTGATATATATAAATTTTTTATACATATAAGAGATTCAATAATTTTTATAGAATTTCAAATCATTATGAATTTATACAAATATATTTCTGTGAATTATTAATATATTTATAATAAAATTCATAGATCGAAAATAAAATATTGCATGAAACTGAAATTTTGAATTGCTTACAGGCATTTTGAAAAATATTTAACAAATATTAATTCTATGAAAATGTATACAATATCTTTTCAAGAACAAAAACAAATACCTGTATTGTTAATTTTAAATCACAATTTTTATATTACTTAAAAATATTCATTGAGAAATTTTCTTACAAAACAATAAATCACTTTGTCTATTTCTTTAATAACTCCAAATTGTTTATTTTGTATGTAATGTTTATTATTGATAAAAATAGAATACAACTATTTAAACAAATATTTTAGAAAACTGAATTAAATGTGACAAATTTATTTAACAAATTACTATTTATCTTTATTACATAGTTCAATAGATCTCAAAAATATTAATTTTAATTAAGTTTTTATAAGAACAGATATACAGTACTGTATTATATTTAATATCCTATATGAAGTAAACAATCTGATGAATTTCCATAGTTTTTTTGATACAGAAAAAACTTTATATCGAATTTCCACTCTTAATATATTGGAAATTTAATCTGAAATCATTTATAGAGTGTATCCATATAGACTACTAATTAAAATTTTCGCGCTTTTCTATTATAAGAAAATAAACACAAGCTTACAATTTTATACTTAACGCTAGAAAATCGTTTTACATTTCAAAATAATATAAAATAATGAGTAATAGGAATAAATTTCATATTATTGAGATCATTTTCTAATTCTTTCTGTAATAACAAGTTTCTTCAATTGAAACTTGCTATTACAGAAATAACTAAAATTGCATACTTTCAGAAAGTGCCATTTATTTTTTCACTTATTTAATATTTAGAATCCGTTAATTTTATGTGTCCAATTTTAATATTAATTTAACTAGCATATATATCACGATGGCATCATCATATCGGTGATGCGACGTCACTGTTACGCCACAATTCCGACTTTTCGTCATTCGAATCTGGTAAGCCATATATTACCCCTATGTTGCTAACATTTAGCGCCATCTATTGGAAATAATATAAACTTTTGATAAAAATGAAATTCTATCTTACGTGATTAAACGATTCTACAGGATTTAATGATGCAGCGTCGAGGTGTCCCTTAATGACAAAACTGAAAAATCACTGAATTTCATGAAAATTACTAATTAATTCAAAAGTTATTAATGGAGGACAGACAAATAAACATGAACTTATATGCCTCCATTTCCTTTGGAAAATAAGTTAAAAATGACAATAATTATAGAAAAATATCTATATGTTTCTTAACTGATGATTGAATTAGCAGAGAGTGATTGCTATTGAAGTTGTTCAAATTTTCCAACAATTGACGCCATCATCAATCTATAAGATGAAGCATCCAATACGGTTATCTGAAATATTATAGAAATGTTAATTAACTAATAATAATCAATATTTAATTTTTATCACCATACTTTGTGCATGGATATCTCCTATTCCTGTTCAAAATAAAATACTGTATAATATTCATGAAATCACGATTAAGGATACTGTCTATTGATCATATTGTTAATGAATGCTTTTCAGAACTTTTCCAAAATAATTTACCCATTTCTAGTTTTGAGTAATACAGAAATTATTCTTTCTTATTCTAAAGGTTTACTGTTCAGCAACTTTCTTTGAATCCATATAAATGCATCTATTCTTCGAATATTGATCAAAATTTCTAAAGCCTCGCTCTGTGAAGCAATACTTTTTAGATTTTTCTGAAAGGAGCTTTTGCTCTATGATGAAATTATCATTGACATATCGGTAATTCTATCTAGTTTATTCTTGTCCCGTCCTCTTTTGTCTGTTCTTGTGGTTTGTATTTTTCTGAATGTATTTATTCACGTAATGAAGATTGTAATCAAAGTTTTTTTAATTATTTTGAAGGATTGACTATGAAATAGCTTAAATTGTTATGAAAAGACAGCAAAATTTCTGAGATGAAAAACTTAGAATAAATTTTGTATGATACAAAGCCAAATAAGTTGGGAAAATCATGTTATGCTGAGGAGAAGTAAAGCTTTCTTTTCATGTTTAAAATTGTCATTAAAAAATTGTTTAAAATGTGAAGCAGTACTTTATTAAAGCCAAGTATTTCATGTTTACTTTTAGCTTTACATACTTTTTATCTGAATAAAATATAAAATCATAGAATGTTGAAAAATATTTCCCTTTAAGAAAGTTGTTTAGATGAACGAGTCCCTGTCAGTGAATTATTAGTATAATGCTATCTCTTATATTCAGTGTTGCTACTGTTGTTGTTGTTGGTTTTTTGGAAATATCTAGGTCTGTTTGCTTTGTGTCGATTGCATGATTCAGTTGGAGCACGTAAGAATCGAAATGGCAAGAATTTTTATTGCTTTGTATTTCATTCACATTCGTTTAAAATATTGTTTACTTTTCGAATTAAAGTCTTTTGTAAAATATATCTAATTTGATTTTATTAGATTTGTTTATATTGGAGAAAACCAAAATATTTTTAATGTTTATTTATATACTTTATTCAATTTTAAATCCAATTTCGTTGTCTGTATTCGGTTATATATCATTTATAACTGCCAGTAAGATATGCCAAGGCATTACTTCGAAAATATTCCTCACATGATTAGACTTCTGACTAGTAACTTAAAACCATTTTAGAATTCTAAAACGATTATTACTTGATTTCCTCATATGGCATTTATTTAATATTTGGATTACGAAAATTTTACGGACTAAATCTGAGGAAAATAAAACCTAATAACGGAATATTTTTATGTAATATCTATTTGGATTTAAACATCTGGAATAGTTTTCTTCATAAAATCCTCCGTATTTCATTTATGATGGTTTGATTTTATGTAAAAGGAGATTTTATGAGAATGTCATTTATTGCTTTATTCAAATATCGAATAGTATATGCAATACATTGGATATACCTTGATAATATTTGCTCAGAAGTTACGATAAAAATGATTAAATTTGCTTCCTTTTATAATTAAATATAATTATTCTTATGTGAATTAAGTGCTAGAAAAAATTTTGTTAAGCACAATACTTAGTTAATAACATGACAAAAAGTTTTGAATTGTGTCCAATATATCAAACGCACTATCTATTTCATGCATAAATGTATGCCCTAGTAGTTTTTCTAATTACAGTCATATGGTTTGATATGTCTACAAATTCCATTATCTTAATTATGCTTGCGGAAAATCTTATTTAATCTTCTTCATACGATTCAAATGGGAATCATTTCTTTTCTCATAATAATTGTTATTAATTGAAAAAATATAATGTCTCTGAATTGAACCAAGAGTCAAAAAACTATATGATGTTGGATTATAACAGTTCATCTAAGAGATCCGTTTCATACTTCATAAAAATTGTTGTAAAGCAAATTTCATTCTGTTTTAAATCATTTTCAGACCAAATTTTTAAATGAACTTTTAAATCAATTTGAAATATTTATAGTAAGTTATATCATTTGTAAACGATCTGGAGTATATATTTATTTTAAATAGAATCGTAGTTTAATCACTTTTCTTCATTCTAAAGATCACGATGATCAACTTGATCAATAACCATCGATTTAAAACAGTTGTGAGTTTCCGCACTTATAACTAGAATATTTATTTTAAGCGCACCATTTCACTAAATGCTGAAGGCATTATAGCCCGAAATAGACAATTCTATATTAAAAATTTACTTCTGCACGCTTCTTGCAACTGTTCTTGGAATTGAACCAATGCAATAACTAATCGCAAAAAATTTTTTACTTATACACCCGTATTAGTAACGGGTCCTGATTGTAAAATTATATGTTTTCCAATTTCGAAACATCGATTTGTTGGTTGGAGATTTAACGCATAAATTAATCTTCGAGATTTCGATTTTTTATCAAGTTAATAAGTATAATCTGCATGATTTATAGTATGAGTAATTATTAGGTTCTTTGTATACAGTACTATATCTTCTAAAAATCTGTTTGTCATTTAAATTTAATGAATTCTCAATCATTGCAATTTTATTGCATTTTATTTTTTTTAATTTTTTTAAACAATTTCTTATGTACTAATAGTTGATATAGAATCAGTTAAAAAAATCATATTTCGTACAAAGAATAATTTTTATGAATTGAATTTCATTTAAATTCTTACCACTACATTATTAGAAATTCATCTTATACTATTAAAGCATATCAGTAGTGATTCAGTAGTGATTCAGTGTGTCTGTTCGAGACAGTTTTCGTAAAAGTCAGTTTTTGAATTCCGTTCAGTACGTTTTTTTTAAGGTGAAAAAAATTGTTTTAAACACGAATAATATTAAATTACTGTATTTTGTTTTAATATTTCGTTTTAAGATTGATAATTTCTACAGTTGAATTAAGTATTTGTACGAAATGTTAACCTAATGAAACATTCGAATTTAAAACGAAAAAATCATATAACAATCATTTAAACCGGTCCATTTGATGTGTAAAATCTGATCAAGGTTAATTTATTTGGGTACTCGATCATGATCAGATAAAATATTAAATATAATAAATTGAAAATGCATTGAATTAATTAATTGTTTTGCAAGTTAATACAGTTATACTGTTTAATCATTTTGGATAAGTGATGAAAAATCGATTGAAACAAACTTTAATATATTCTAATATTATAAAATTATTTTAATATTTAAATAAATTTGTTTTCTCATTTATCTAACGAATTGATTTTACACTGAATGAAGTTAATTTGTTTACTAATATATCAAGACGTTATAACAATCTTCCTATATATGTTAAGATATACAGTACTGTGTTTCACTATTGGATTGACACGCGCATAATGTAACTGCAAGTCTTCATCCATATTTGAGAACTCGAACCATCAAAAACAGTCATAAATAAATAATTTTCTGTATTTCTTTTATGAATGTTTCATTATTTTTTTTTCTTTTCATTTATATTTATAACAACACAATATAAGGTACTTGTTGTTACTGAAATCTATTAGAAAGTTTTCTAATAACTTTTATTGTTTGAAATGAAAATAAACATTAAAGAAAATGTCCACGTTACGAAAATAAATGTTATAAACTTCTTAAAATTATTTAATAAAAAAAAATTTCTATTAACTGTTTCATTAAAAGTAAATTTGAAAAAAAAAAAATATTTGGAAACGTTCTTGTAAAAAAAAGGAAAAAAAAAAATTGCTAAAACATTATGAATGGTTTGATGTCTGCTATTTGCAATTTCGCTAATGGAAATTGGATTAAGTATGAAAATTGCTGCATTCTGTTGAACTTATAATGTTTATAATTAGCATTATAAGTATAGTGAAGGCCACTTTTATTTATGTGTTGCTAAATGTTGGAAAGAAAAAAACTTTCACATTTCATAGTTCATCGTAAATTTAATGTATTTCAACCTTTAACAGAACGTTTATTCTGTAATGTAAGAGTGAATTATTATATGCGATTAAAACTGCGTGAGAATTATAAAGTTTCGTGAAACACGATTAGCAATCCCTAATCGAGAAATTAGAATTATTATATCAAGTGTATTAGCGCAATAATAATTATTTCACGTACAAGTATTATCTAGTTTAAAACTTAATAATTTTGCATTTGTTCTGACTAATCCATATAACTCAGATTCGAGTTTGCATGCATTGTATATTATTCCAATACAGATTTTGTTATAGTTAAATATAGCAACTTCAACTAATATTGTTCCAAAAGATTTATTTTGCTATGCAAATTATAATTTAATCTCAAATCGTTACATTTTAATCTTTATGCAGAAGACATTAGAATTTTATTTATTCGAAATGCTATTATCTGAAATCGTAGTGGATCCAAATATGCTATTTGTTAGCATACAAATTATTGAAGTTACAGAAAGAAAACGAATCGAAATACAAGCTTATACGCTAGAGAACTGAATCCAGGATTATTTTACTTAGACTGATAAAAAATTTATCAAGCAATTTATAATTGAAGAGTATCTGGCATTGGATGGAATTAAGTCAACGGACAGAAAGGAATTTTATTTAGATAAAGACAAGAAAATTTCTCTCTAATTTTGTGTAGAATAAAATTTTTCCATTTTAGATTAATAAAAATGAATTTTGTTGATATTATTCGTAAATTAAAAAAAAAAAAATGCCAAATAAAAATTCTTATAAATAACAATTATCTAAACGAATTCATTGTAACGTAAATGGGAATTGATTTGTATGCAGTAATGACATTTTTCATTAACCGCATGTGTTTTTAATCTTTCTGGCTTTTTATATAATGATTTTAAAGATTTATCTTTTTTTTTATTATTTAGTTTTGTACTTGTTTTTATGAATTTATTTGTTTTGTTATTTTATATTTATTGCTTTTTCGATATACACATATTGGTTTTTTATTAATATTTATTTTCGTGTTTTTATTGCTAATGGATATTGTTAAAGACCTATTTATGATTTTGCTCTTTTATTATTTCTTACTATTAAAAACTTGTTTACTATTAACCTTATGATAGTGCATAATAATTTTATAAAACACGCAAATAGAAACAATTATAGCTGAATAATGCAAAACTTCGAGAATTCCTTAATAGTACAGTTATAAATTTATATTTCCATCAGCGAAAATTCCAAAAATATTATTATTAAAATAGTAAGGAAAGCGACCAATTTCCATCATTTTTATAAATTTTGATTTCAAGCAGATTAATATTTAATCATCAGATTTGCTTAAGATTAAAGAGTTAGTTTATAACTAGAATTATTAAATAAGTAATAGTTAATCATTTCGATTTCGTTTTAAAATAATAGTTTTCAAAAAAAAAATCCTTAAAAATTATTTTATCTTTATTTATTTGCTTATCTTTATTTTGTCTTGGATTTAACTATAGAATTAATTTTGTTATCGTAAACAAAACCCGTAGTGAGCTCGGCCAGTTTTATTGAAAATAAAAATCAATGAACCTGTTCTAAAAATAATTGAGTATGAAAATCTTAGATGGTTAGACAAAATTTTTCGTTCCATTTATGAATATCATATAATAAAGCCTATGAGGCAATTTGTTTTAAGAGAATAACCAGTCAACTAATCAAGAGAACGTTGAAAATGTTACTGAAAATATTTTACTATTTGATAATATTGTATCAAATAGTAAAATATTTGATTAATAGTTTTAACTTATACCACATATAAGTTCAAACTATGCTTTTGAGTGAAAAGTAATTTCTTAACGTTTTATAATGAGAAAATGTTTTCATTTATTTTATATATTTGTCCAGTTTGTAGAATTATGTTTAATTGGAATTTAAATTATATTTCATAATCCAACGGATGCTTTATTAATATATCAATTTTAATTTATTGCTGCTTTATTTAATATCTCAATCAATTCTGTTCCAATAAAGTTAACATGGTATATCTAGACAGTTGAGAAGTATCGATTGTCGTAATGTTAAAGGGCGTGATACAGTCTTTGTTCATTTACAGGATTACTAAATTTTGTAGGCGAAGTTGTTGTATTCAATTGTGTTATCAATAAGACATTTTAAAATTGAATATTAAATTAATTTAATTTTAATTTATAAGCAATAACGTCATCTCAACAACAACAATAATAGTGCAGTAGTAAAAAAAAAATTTTCGAATAATCGAAAACTAAGATTTTGTAATGAAATATGATTGAATGTTATTAACGAGAAAACGAGAATTCAGTTAAATAAATCATTGCTAGATAGAAAAAAAAATACTTTTTATTTAGATCATTGATTAGAAAATTACTAGAATAAAAAAAAAAAAAAAACGATTTTTGTCCTTAATAGTTATTTATGGGAAGTGGACTATTTTTCTTTGAATTTTTAAATTATACCTCTTGATAATTCATATAGGTTAATATTCTGAATTTTCTTTCATTTGTCTTAATACTATACATCTTAATAAGCTGTTTCACTGTAATTATATAAAAAAATATTTGGATAAGAATTTGAAATTAAATAATCACCAAATCTAATCTTTTAAAAATATTGACAGCTAACTGAATTAAGCCAAAATAAAAGTACAGAAATTTGGGACTAAGCTTGGCAAATAAAAATTATATATAGTATCGGAATAACTATAAAATTCGATATAATTTCTCGACCGCAATGAAACCACATGGTCATTTTGGCATGGTTCAGTCGCAAATTCAAATAAAGATGACCTTCAGCTAAGCGACCGTAACTAACGGCGATTTACTGTGTTAATCGCCAGTTGACAGTTTCTAGTTATATGGAACGTAGCCAATATTTTTTCTAAATACCTCTCGAAAAATGTCCCGAATTTATCATTTTCTTTACGCAAATCATTAAATCGAACTTTTATTTGTATAATTATAAATAAGCTTGAACGTATAGTTTTTCTCATTTGCGTTTAAAAAATTAACAAAAATTTATTACGCAATATTCTAAGAAAAAGGTGAATTTAAAATATTCTTATTTCTTCTTTTGACACAAATATGGATTTTAATATAAATTTTATTCATTATTGCCAAAATTTTTAAATAATAAATTCCTATTCTAAAATTGTGTACTGGAGGTAAATTACTGTATAAGAACACTATATAATTGTGTTTTACTTAGTGTTCTTTATAAAAATTTCACTATTTTAAGTATTGTTGTAATACAACGAGATTTTCTATTATAAAATACAAAAAAATCTATAAACTTTTGTAATTTTCTTAAAATAATTATATCGGTTGAATGGTTTTTTTAAAGCAGTAGATGACCACCCTAGAGGATCCGGTTCAATTACAAAAAATTAAAGGTCTAAACCTTTAGTTTTTTTAACAGGGTCCGAGTCCGGCTCGTTAAATCCCATGATTTCAACCTTCCGGTGACCCTATTGTGGTTGCTACCAACCTATGATTGGTTCTAAAAGTTATCGCTGCAAGATACATTATGCTATGAGAGATAGGGCAATACTGTGTAATTAAACTAAATCCGACCTTAAAAGAATCGTTTCTAAAAAATCGTTCTGAAAATTTAGAAGCGTGATTAACTGTAAAAGCAACAGAAATAGACTCATGAAAATTTATATAAATTGATATCAAAATATGCTTGATTAACATTAATTAGCCAGTATCAAAATAGATAAAATTGGGAAAAATAAATTGGAGATTTGATATATATTACCAAGATATCTACACAGATTGAAACAATATATTGTAAGTAAATATATCGATGAATAACTACTATATTTTCATTTATTAAAGTTGTAATACTATTAAAGAAATTTGAGTAAGCATTCAGTACTATACTTATTGTACATAGATTCAGTTATATAGCTTTTTTCTAATCAATAGCGAATATATTGTACTATATTGGTTAAATTCTAATACTATGTACAAAATATTATTTTATTTGTTCTTATAAAATAATTACTTTTGATAACTATTTTATAGGAACTTGACCTTTTATAGTAATTGGACAAATCTCTTTCATTTATTATAATACCCGAAATACAGGATTCTAAATTTTTCATCATTATACGGTTTTATTCGATACTTTTCATTGAAATTGGCTTAAAATAGCAATAATTTAAAATTTAGAAACAAAATATATTTTTAACACAATTTTGACGGTAGACATCCTGATGGCACGAGTCGTCTCAATGAAAATAATTTGATAATTTCAAATCCATTTTAATTAAAACAACGATTGAGCTTTTTTATTATTATTAATTTCAAGTTGTTTCGATATAAAGTTATCTTAATTCCATTCACTTAACTGAAATTAATGTCTAAGGAAAGAAAACTGAATCTATGATCTGTTGAAAGATATAAATGAAACTGTTCAACTGAAAAGAAAGAGTGAAATATGAAAGATCAAAGAAAAATCTAAGTTATTTTTCATGGACAATGGTGAAAAGTGAAATTGTTTTCTAGTTCCATTATTTTCTGTCAAAGGTTTTAATGAAATTATCTTCTTTTTTTGTTATTATTTTTCCACTAATTCTTTTGTTCATCCATAAAGTTCGATCGTATTTATCTTTACTACTGTAATTCAGAATATCTTTCCTTTATAATTTATCATCACTAGCTAAAATTATTTTATTTACAATTCTCTTCTTTTTCCTTTTATCTTTTCAATGTTTTTAGTTACTTCATAACAAAATTTATAAAATTATTGAAAGTTAAATTATTTACAACTTATTCATTAATACTAATGCTAAATTATCAAAACAATTTCAATATTATTAATTTTTATATTTGTTTTCAACTAACTATAATGAAATAATAATTATTTTTTTTAGGTCACATACGGACGAGGACGGTTCTAGATAAAGAAACAGATTCACGATATTGGTTGACCATTTATGCTCAAGATCGTGGTGCTGTGCCTCTTTCTAGTCGCTTAGACGTATATATTGAAGTAGCTGACGAGAATGACAATGCTCCACTTACGATGGAACCCGCTTATTATCCAACAGTACGTGAGAATTCGCCACCAGGAACATCAGTCTTAAAATTGGATTCCTTTGACTTGGATATCACATCCAACCAGAGATTGAACTATAAGATATCAGCAGGAGATCCACAAGCCTTCTTTTCTATCGATCCAAATTCTGGTAAGTGACAGCTTAACTGACTACATTATTAAAGTAAAATTCCTCCATTCTATTTTGTTACTATTAAATATCTATCCATAAAATCACAATTATCTCGTAATTTTATGAAAAAAATTTGAAAATTTTGCAAAATTACAAGCAGATAAATATTTATAAATTATCGAATTGTTTAATTTAAAAATATCATCATCTCCCGTACAGAACTAGACTTAAATTAAAATTTAAGCAATGATTTTTCAATTGTTTACAAGGGTGAATATGCATTTAAACATCTTGAGCAAAATTAACAAGTTGCATCAAAAAATTCCAACGATAATGGATCATTATTTTAATTTAGTAGAAATCTATAGAACTGTGTAATTAAATTAGCGCTGTTAAATTTAATTTCTTGAGATCGAAAGTAAATAAAATATATATATATCGAAATTTAAATATATTAATGATTTAGATAAATATAAAAATTATACGAATTTTTTAAATATTTATTACTTTTAAATATTTTAAATATTTTTTATACATTTTAGACATTTACATAATATTATCCTTCTTTATACACGTAATTTACCGGTTAAAGTTTTTCTTTTAATACTATTTTAAGTCTAAACACAACCCATAACCCTGAAAGAATAATGTTTTAGGAAGCTTAATGCACATTCATGAGAAAGTGCTATAACCACCTGATAGCATTAGGTGAATTACGTCACCTGCAAAACTATTCTTAGAACGTGACAAGTAATTTAATATTTTCAGATTATCCTATCTGGCTTTTTATTATTTCAAAAATTGGACACAAAAAGGCGCAGGTGTTGAAAACGACTGAAGAATATTATTATTCTTGGCTTTATTTTATTTCATTTTTCTTCTTCTCTTGCTGCGAATTTAATCTAGAATATTTTACTCCTCCTTCCACAATCAAGAAAAAATTTTTTCTAGGACGAATTCTTTTATAAATGCTTTTATTTAAAAACAAATATAACGTTTTTTCATGGTTGTAAAAATAAATTTTATTATTATTATTATTATTATTATTAAATTTTTAGATTTTTGCATTAATGAATCGAAATTATTAATTTTTCTAAAATTTTAATTATTCTAAATTTGTTTTAATAGGAATAAAATAACGAAAATGATGTGTAAAAATATCTTAGCCTTTTATAAAATATTTATATATTTTATTTCGTTAGATTATTACTGAATTTTTTAATCTGCCTTACTTTGAAAGAGTTATTCAGTTTCGATTGAGGAATTTAGATCATGTAAACTGTCTCTCTATAGCACTAAATGTGTTGGAAAAAATACTAATGTACAAATTTAAGCTTCATAAAATATTTAATTTTAATTGAAGACTGTAAGATTTTATGTTACAGTTGATTCTACTTTGATTTTTCTGCTTATTTACTTTAAAGAGAAAAGGTTACACCCGGAAGAACAAACTTTTGTTTCGTATCAACTTCAGTACAGAATGCATTTCTGTTGTCCTTTTGTTTCCTCCTGGAATAAGATCAGGAAAGTGTTGCAGACCGACAAAAAACACTGCTAAAAAACAATAAACGATTTTACAAGACTAGGAAAAAGAGACCCTGGGGAAGAAACGAGACTAGCGTAAATCGATCCAATTCCTGAAAGGGGGAAGAGACTAGGATGATAGATGGTTAAGGTGGGACGTCGAGAAAGCAATGTAATGGTCCGGAAGTCCCTGTTTCCGTCTTTCTCCACCTTCTCGTAATGCTCTCTACGCGACATTCTCCTGACAGTCTCTGTCATAGGGTCCAGTGAATGACGGACCTTAACTGTTAACATATCTGTAATCATCGATCAAAGACTAATCATTTATACTGTTTTAATCATCGGTAGTCTTATTTACATACAATAAAAATTAACGAGGAAATAAAATTGCATAATTTACACAAATATCGAAATATCCTTAATTTTAAAATGAAATTTATATTGTAATAAAAGCGTATTATGTTGTTATCAATATATAATTTTGTTATTATTTGCAATTCACCGTTGTAAAAAATTTTTTATAAACTCTCTATACAAAAATTTCATTTAAAAATTTCTCTCTAAATTTTCGTAAATCTAAGATAAGTTGGAAAATATTACATACTTGAATATAGCTCTTGTTTAAATGAATAAAAAATAAAAATTAATTTTAATAAAGTTAATTACTAAAATACTTATTTGATTACATTTATATCAAAATCAAAAAAAAAAAAAAAACAAAAAAAAACAAAACACATCACTAATTTTTTTTTCTCATAATTTTATCGATTAATCTGTTTAAAATTTTGTTTTCTTATAAATGCAAAATTAATAATTTGCGAATTTCTGAGAAGAAAAATAAATTACCTTCTTCTTAGAAAAGAAAGGAAAGGGGGAAAAACTACAGTATTTAATTAGATCTTAAAAACATTTCGTGAAAATTTCTGATTTATCTCATTTCTTTTTCTTCCTGTCATTTTAACTTACAGAAAATTGACGTTTATACTAAAATTATATTGAAAATTTCAATTTTCCATCTGCCAAAACATTTTGAACTATATTTTATATTCAGTTCAATTCAAATACGATTTTTCCTTTCAAGCTTTTATTATTAGAAATAAATTGATTGACAGGATCCGCCACCAACGTTAATAGTTCTGACTGCATCTGGTTCACGATATTAAGTCATGTTTCTAATCACCGTGACGTCATTTCCTTATCGAACGGAAGTATATCCGTTACGTGCTGAATATAATTGACCCCAGAACTGACAAGAGACAGTAGCGATTTCCACTCTCATTAAAGGGGCCACCGAGATAGAATGTGAAGGGACAGAACGCCATTTTGTTACTGACCCAAGATTATATGCCTCATTGTCTCTTTAACGTCGTAATTATCAGTCAAATTTTATATAATAAAACTGCATAACGACAGGAAACAGAAATTTTTTTTTTAATTTTATTTTATCTAGTCTTTTTTTTTTTTTTATTCGTTAGAAAAAAATTTGTGGAGTTGGTGATAATTATTTATATTAAATAATTTTTTCAGTACTATAAATTGAAAATAATTTGACAGGATTTATAAGTTAATAAAAAAGAAATGCAAATCGATCTTGACATCTGATAGTTTTTCTCGAAAATTTTGTATTGCTTTGTTTGAATTTCTAATTTCTTTTTCTATTTAATTCAACAAAACCAGGAGGAAAAAAAAAAAAGTCGGAAACTCATAATTTAAAAAGTTACATTAAAATGCATAAAGATGTGCTGTAGTTTTTTTTTTTTTTTTTTTTGATAAATGATCGACATGTGAATGAATTTTTGATAATTTAAGGATCATACATTCTGTTAGGAATTAAATTATTGA
Organism: Androctonus mauritanicus; assembly: GCA_011317285.2. Lineage (NCBI taxonomy): Eukaryota > Metazoa > Arthropoda > Arachnida > Scorpiones > Buthidae > Androctonus > Androctonus mauritanicus. The sequence continues at coordinate 13,539 of WUQG02097697.1, read as the reverse complement.
AAGAATTGTTGATCTCGGATATTAAAAATTGAGAGTAGAAAAAAAAAAGAAGCAGTTCAAAACTAAAGTACTGTAATCATTATCTTTAAATAATTTATTGTGTATTGCTTAGCATATTATCAGTTTGAAATTTATGATTGCCATCTGCTTGCGGGAATCGTGGAAACACGTTCCTCTTTTATTGGCTACATCAATATGTTTAAAGTCCACATTGTGCCTTGTCTTTCTTTGAGAAAATAGATCCCATTGAGACTCTTGTGGACTATTAGAGAATTGATAAAATAACGTTTTTGTTTATAATTAAAATATTGGCAGATCTTTTTTATATAAAGACTTGAACATTATGGATTGATGTTTCTTCTGTTTAGAGAAAAGTTAATTCTGTATATAGTATGTTTAGAATAAAAGGCTAAAAATTCAATTATTCATAATGTTCCATTAGGTCCTTTATAAAACTTTGGATCATTTACTCTGAAAATTCTAATAGATTATGAAATTTATAGATAATAATAGTATTTCGGTTACAGGAAACTTTTAGTTTTAACATATTTACAACTTTTTATCCAATTCTCATGGAAAATCACAGTATAAACTTCCTATTTTGAGATATATACAATACTGGTCAGTATACCGTAATAAAATAAAATAATAGTTCCTTACATCCTAAAACACATTTTATTGGAGTAAAAGTACTTTCGGGATAGATCTTTCTTCAGTTACATTTTCTCTCTGGTGAATTGAAAAGAGGCCTACTCTTAAAGATATTTTTACTTTAATAAAACATGTTTTGGAATCTAAATGTTTAGTTTTTGATTTAAATAAACCCAAAATTATTTTAAAATTATAATATTTTTAGTTTTTTAATGCAGATTTCTATTAATAAAGAATTGTTTAACTTTAAATTTAAATTGCTTTTTCTTTTGTGTAATGAATTTATGGTAATAACCATTAATTATAATGGTTAACTATTCTGATAGTTAACCATTATAATTAATGGTTAATTATCAGAATCAACTATTAGTATAATTGTTAGTCTTTTTTTTAATATGCTCTATATAAAAATTCATCTCATGTATTCAATTTGTCGGCTTATTTATTTTGTATCTGTTGTTCGTCCTCAAAATATATAAAACGTAGACATCGCAGAATATTTAAATTTTAAATTCTCATTCCGTATTATCTAAGGTATAAAACTACAAATTTTGATATTTCTGTGTGGTACCATTAAGAGATTAGATCCGTTCGAATTTTTAAAAAGTTTGTATCTTTGAAACTGTTTATCATACATAAATAAAAATATGTTCATTTAAAAGACTTTTTGTTGTTAAAAAATAGCTACAATATTACTTAACATCAATACACGTTTACATATATATACTTTTTACTTGGTTTTGGGACTATTCTTATTAAACTCATCTGTTTGACCAATTGATCTCAGATAAAATCAAAAGTTTAAACGATTGGAAGTACTATATTTAGAATCAAAATACGTCTTAGCATTGAAATTAATTAGATCTGCTGCTGCCATTCTTTTCTATGATATCTGAATTATGATTTTTGTAAAAGTTTTGATTCACAAATAAATAAAAATTTATGGACATATCAAATCATTTTGCAAATCAAAATCTGACTTATGACTTTATTCGTGAAGATGGATAGCATTACAATTCGTTCTAATAGCAAAATATGAGAAAAAATAAGTCTGTTCTACGATTAATAACTAATTTTCTTGATTATATTTAAATAATAATATTATTAACTTTAAAAATATCAACTGTGTTTTAATCTAAAAAAATTAAAATGACAGATTAATTAATTTTATAACTAGGTATACAGTATATTTTATTAAAATAATAAATTGGTGAAAATCATTAAAAAAACATGATTTGTTAAATTATAATTAACTTTTATTATCGTACTATTTTTATCTAGCCTCGTTTAAAAGACATTTAATCTTTTTTTTTTTGTTTCTTTTTTTGCATAATTTAGTTTTAAGGACAAAAAACAAATGAATAGATTTATTGAGTATTATTATGTTTACAAAATTAGTTAACAGTTTGATAGATATCACGTTTAGTATTTCAAAAATTTGAGCTGAATCATATATCTTTGACGAACTTTATTGATCCGTAGATTGAGTAATCTGACAATGTGATGGATCGATGATGATAATTCTAACCATTTTTAATACACTAAATCCTAAAAATATTGTTTTCGGTCTGGGAAATCTTGTTTTAAATCACATGAGTCATATTTTTTGAAGTATTTTCAGCTTACCCAATCTCTGTTTTAGCTGCTGATCTTTCTATGACGGTGATTTCCCATGATATAACATGTAATGCAATTTACAAGTTGACTATATCTAACAATTTAAGACTATTTCTGACTTTTATCCAGAATTTGTCCTTTTGGACTTTTATAACGAAATATATTGTATCCCGATGGATAGACGGATCGAATCTATAGCTTTAAATAACTTCCATAGCGTGAACTAAAACTCATAAAATGTCAACTGTAGAATTTAAATTTTGAAATCGAATTAACTTATCTTGTTTACGACAGAAAATCCACAAACTATTGATTGAATGAATCTTCATGGAAAACGAGTCGATAAATCTTTGATTGGAATTCAAAAAGATAAGAAAGATGAAATTAGCATCTTTCACCATTCGCCTTTAGATTTCCAGAATTTTTTAATACTTCAGGAAACTAGTTAATTTTATTTACTTGAATATATTTTTCCACTAGAACAAAATTAATTTGATAATATCACTGTTTAATCTAAATAAATTTAATATTCGCATCAATTTTACAATTTATTAACTTTTCATTAACATAAACAAATATATATAATATTCTATATTATAAATATTTTTAAAATATTGGTAGTTTCATTCATTTACTGAAATTCTGTATGTGGTGATGATGTTTTATCTATACGTTATATATTGCATATAGAATACACCTATCGAATCTACTTTTCATAAAGTTACAAATTATTTTGTTAATTTCTTTTACATTGAGTTATAATATTTTCTATATGACGTTTATGAAAATGCATTGAACTACTGGTGAAAATTATTGCTAATTTTCATCAGATACTTTTGGTAATTATTTATTCAGTAAATGGATAAAAATATCAACTATGAAAATCGTAAATTTTAATATCTCCACTAAGTAAAAAAAATTAATTTCAACATAAAATAATACAATGAATATTTGTGAAATACGAAATTCAGGGACCAGTATTTCTATCTCCCATTCTCAAATTTTCATTTATCAAAGAATTTCACAACAAAACGAAAAACGTTGTTGCATCTTCAACACAAAAAAAGATGCAACAAATTGATTAAGTATCGTTTAAAAATGTTGGCAAACAAGTATTTCTCTAGCAGTCACTTTCAAATTTGAATTTCACATCATAAAACAAAAATTTTTGTCATACAGTTTAACGCAAAACAAAATATGATCGATATCATAAATTATTTTAGATATAATTTAGTAGCGCATTAGAAACCTAGAATTTTTTGGTCATTTTAAAATGTGGATTTTTCAAAGAATTTTATAATGTAAAGCAATGATGATAAATCCAAAATCTTTCGCGTGCCAAAATTAGAAAAATCAGGCAATATATATACTGTATATACAGTATATCAAAGCGTATTATGATATGTACCGTATACCTGCTATTATAGACAAAACTAATTACCAGAGTAAGATATAAATATTAACATTTATAGGTATAATTTTTATTTATATTATCTGAATTGTATAAATAAAATTTAAAAATATTGGTTAAAAATAATTAAAAACAATCGAATAAAATAAAAATTTGATATAAAATTTTCAGTGTGCCATTAAAATTTTGACGCATGCCATTTTGTGACAGGCGTGCCATTAACTTGCCATCACTGATATAAAGCATAATTTTCAATCTAATTTTATACTAAATATTCTAATATACAGAAGTTGATTTGACTCAATTGCATGATAGGGACTATTATTCCTCAATTCCGCTTTGAAACTTGAATTTCTTCAAATTTTACATCCACAAAATGGTGGAAATTTCTATGAAGTACTTTTATAGGAAATTAAGAAAACAGTCCAATTTAATAATCACATTTTTAATAATAGATGAAGAAATTAGGTTTCAGCCCAAATAATAAATTAATTTTAATAATGTAAAAATGTTTTTTTTCAGAACAGCATTTCTAAACGAGCATTTCTAAAGAAAAAAAAATTTTTTTGCATAATTTTTTCTTTTTTTTTTAATTTCCAAGAAACATTCCACGCTTGAATTATTTTTCTACTAAAATCCATCAGTCATTTTTTTTTTAATTTCTATTTTTTTATATTAAGTAACGTATTATCTCCGTTTATTATGTAAAATTAATTAATTTTTTTAGATTATGGTTTAATTTACAATATTTTTAAAATAATTTAAATATTTCAAAATATAATTATCTAAAATATAAATTTTATTTTTATTTATTAACAAGTCTGAATATTTGAATTGTTAATTTTATGAAAACAGAAAGAAAATAATCTAATAGGATTAGAAAAAAAAATTCTTAGGATTAAATATAGTTTGAAAGGTCAAGACAGAATGCTAAGTTGTACTTAGCATTCTGTCTTGACCTTCCAAACTATGAAGTAGTTTGCCATACTGTCACTCATCAATATAACCTTTAGCGTTCAGATAAGTGCTTCTGTAATACGATAGAGAACAACAAAGGAAAGTACTTATCTCTTTACATATGATGCGGAAAACAAAAATGCAGTAGATTTATCTTTTATATATATATATATTCCTGATTCATATTTACAACTAATTAATTAAGAAAATTAATTAAACGTTTTAAATAGCTCTCTAATATACAAACACCTCCTTGAGCTTTTATATGAAAACATTAAAGTTTTAGGTCTTCTTTCAGGGATTTAACAAGAAGACTTAGAAAATAACTTGATAAAAACCGTTAGTGCTGTTTGTTGAGAAAGAGAAAATTTTTTATTTTCTTTCTTTCTCAAAAACTTGATCAAAATTGTATTCTGAATTATTTAATTTTCTAATATAGGACAGACTAAAATTTTAACGAGCTTTTTTTAATATAATTTACATTTGTAAGTTTCTTTTAAAAACAAATTTTTGTATTAACCTTTTTGTTTAATGTGATAAATATTATCTTATATAAAATAATTTTAAACAATATATTTCGGTTTTATTTATTATTTTTATTCTAGTGATTTCTGAAATCGTTAGAATAAAAATTATAAATAAAACTGGATAATACATACTAACTGAAATGAGTGTAAAACATTTGTATCATAATATTTTAATTATATGATAAAGCTCTCAATAAAAAAGAACAATAATAGTTAATTCGTTAAAAATTGTTGATTTGTTGAAAATATTAATAAACCTATAGAATTTTATTTTCTATACTTTTTTTTATCGTTTTTACAAATATCGAAAGCGGATTAGTTCTCAATGGAGATTATTCTTAATCTTTCCTGTGCGCCTATCTTTATGTATTCTAATCCTTTTTTTATATATAATTATAACACATAGTTATATAAAATTAAATACACACAGTTTACTTTTTACTGTATTTTAGGAAAATTTATCATAAAAATTAAAAAATTTTTAATAACCATAAATTTTCATCTGAAAACCAACGTTTTTTAAACATAATAATTTTAAATCATTGCAGCAATAAATCAACTGATAAACTTTTCGAAGTATTGGGTATTTTCATAAAATCTCCAAAAATTAAAAATTATACTGTACAGTATAATACAAAAATTTTTGATTTATTTTCTACTAAAATATAAAATGAAATTTTAAAGTTCTGATAAAGCATGATTCAAGTTTTACGAAAAGTATCTTGATTATTCCAACTTAAGCAAAAAAAAAAATGTGAAAATTTTCTTGACTAACAAATTCGATATAGAATAATGTACAGAATATATTTTGAATTAAACTTTTTAGTTTTCGAAGAAAGAGAAAAGACATATAACATGATAACATTATGTTTCTGTCTGTCTCTTGGAAACTACAAAAAACTGCAGAAGAAAATAAGTTAAGACAGAAGACATAAAATATTATCACATTATATGTTTGTCTGTCTAGACTCATTTTCTGGATTCAATACAACAATTTTTCATTGAAATTTAATTGGAAAATAAGATAATTTGTTACATGTTATCTCGTAATGATATAATTTTAAATATAATTTATTTTCTTTTAATTGGATATCAAAATTGCTTTTATTCATTTGAAATTATTTAAAAAAATATTAGTTTTATAAATTAAATATTTTTATTTTATTATTATTTTTATTTTGATTCAAATATTTTTTTTATTTAAAAATTTTAATTTTATATACTGTTAAGTGAAACATTTTTCGAAACATTCATTTTAACGATTAAATAATTCAGCAGGCAAATTCTTCATAATTATTGTACGAAAGAAAAATTAATAAGAAGTAATATATATTTTTTATAAATAATTAAAATTTAAAAAAAAAATGGCTATCGTATTTTTTTCTAATTATCAGCGCAATTTTAGGAGAGAAAATTGTATACATTTTATATCCTTTTAATATATAATTATCTTAATTAAAAATTTGTAATTAATGTATTTTATATAAATAATGCTGAAATACGTAAAAAATAAAATTTTTTATCATGAAATTTGAAATAAAAAGTCATATAATATACCTTTAGTAAAAAAAAAATAAAAATAAACAGTTCGCTTCAATAAACAGAGCAGTAAATTCTCCAGATAATAGTCTATGCGCCTATTATTATTATTATATTTTACGTTAAAGTGCAAGTCTACAAAAAAAAAAACGTAAAAATAGCATTGTTATTTAAAGATAAGTAATTAAAAGAAGTATATAAAATACAGAAATTGAGAATGGAAGTAAAGGAATAATTAGGATAGACTTTTTTCAACTCTCATTAGTGATTTAAATATCTTTCAACTTCTTTTTAATTAAACAAAAAGATTTTAATTTCCATGACTGAAATATTAGCAAACTATATTATCAATTCCATAAAAATTTAATATCGCTCGATCAACAAGTCTTCTTCGTATTCTTTGTTGTATTAGCGACGATAAGCTAAGTATTACATAAAGTTTCTATCCTCTTTCATTACAGAATACACATTTAAGAAAGGATATAGTTCTCATTAACGGCGCATATACGAAACATTCACATAAGTTAAAAATTTAATTTTTTTTTTAGATCGTACTAGAAACAGTAAACTGTAATCTAATTAATGATAATCTAGAAAGAGATAATTTCATTAAAAAAAAAAAAAACTTGCAATGTAATCGTATCACTAAAATGTTAAATTTCGCAATTTAACCTCACTACACAATTGATTAAAAAAAATACTTTGTAATCTTTACTAGTTTTATTAGACTACATTTTCCTTATCGGTTTAAATCGAATAAATATACTACACGATTTATATAAAATAAATAGAAAAAAAAATTCATTAATGAAAAAAGTATTCAGAAGATATTATTTTTAGTCGTATCTAATAAGTTCATTAAATTTTCTATCCATTATTGGTACAAATATTGTAATTCTTCGAGAAAAATTGTTTTGTTTTAATTAAGGACGTTAGTAATTTATACCTGGAATTCTGCACCTGAGCTTCTGCTTATGGAAATTTATTTTTTTTTATTCGAGTAATTTTTATCGTTAAATCGTATTTTGTATTCTAGATATTGTTCTTTATATCATCATTTATCTGATTTATAAATATTTTAAGTTGTTTATCTGCCAATAAATTGTTCAATTTGATAAATTCTAAATAGTTTTTAAAGAAATCTTTTGTTCTTTAAAAATATTAAAGAAAATAATTGTATCGTATATTATAGGCTAGTTTACTAATTAGATTTAAATATATTTAATTTTCACTACTAAAGAACCATATTTTTATTTTTTTAGCTCCAATTGCAACATTAAAAAATTAGAGAAATATTAATTTAACAAATAATATTGATTCAGATGTGTTTCTTATATATTATGGATGTTTCTAAAAATAAACTAAAAATTTTTTCTGCGGATAAATTTCTATAAGACAATTTATTTTGATATATCTTATGCACAGTATAAGTTTCAAGGTATCTTGTTTGTAAAGATTTCAAAAACAAATATAATTATATATTCTATAATTAAATAAAAATGCACAATTTCACATAAAGTACTATATTTTTTTTCTTAATGCAAAGATATTTTATAATTTAAAAATTAAATATTCAATTTAAATTCTGCTGAATTAGTTAAAAATTTTATTTGAAATAAATTATTTCTTTTTTTTTATACATTTTATTATTACGCTATTTATCTTTCTATATTTTTTTTATTATGATCGACTGTATTTGCTGCAAATCTGAATTTTTTAAACGTTCAGCTTTAAAGCAATTAATGTTCAATCTTTTGCTTTGTATCTGTTATTTATGAAGCATGTAAGCTAAATAATAATAATATCTTACATCAGAAATATATAACCTAAATTACTTAAGTATAGCCTATATATGTTTGCCTCTAAACATAGATGGATAAGTTGCGTTATTCACAAAAGGGCATTCATACCTAATACAAAATAATTACGTAATTAAAATACTAATTAAATAAATAATTCTGTGAAATTGATTTTAATTTAAGATTTTATTAATTTAAATTGTTTTATTTCATTTTTAATTGTACTAATGACTAATTTTACAGCCGTTTGTATAACGTTACAGTTTAAAAGACGTTAATTAGAAAAGATTATTTTCCAGTAAAAAAACAACTTACAAAACTTTTAAATTATTTCGAAATAAACTATCATCATCTTTATTGATCATCCATTTAATTTGCCTCTATTCTTTATATGTATTATGCATGCCAGTGATCTGACGTGCATCTAATTCAATTCGAGGATTTAAACTAGAGCGTAGAAATAATTAAAAGAAAAAAGTTATTTCTTAAAAATAATTTAAATAACGAATTGAAGAAAAAATAAATAAATAAATAAAGCTTTAGATTTTCATTATTTATCTCACTTCGAGGCCTTTTTTTTACTTTATAAAACTTACTGGAACTTTATCATCATCATACTTAATGCAAAATTATCATTTATAAAAAACTAAATTTTACAATACAGAATATTTTGGATTATAACTATTATACATATCCCATGTAATCAAGTGCCAAAAATTTTTAAATTAAATTCGCAATGAAAGAATATCGAAATCAAAAAGTATAATTTTCACAAATTTACTTGATATTAGATCTATGAATTTTTCTTTAATAAAATATTGCTTTTATCTATAAAATTAATTCAAAGATCTATTCTTCCGAAACCAAGATGGGCTATTTTTAAAACCGCTTTGTGATTAATTTAAATAGTTTTGAATGAAATTAATTTAAATTGCTACACTGTGAGATTACTTACTTTCGGTATAACTTTCCAGTAAAATTTTAATAAATTTGTCATTCGTTTTGTTTCAACGAATTATCCAGCAAGAGATTATTGGAAACATTTGTTTCTCTCGCCCTCATCAAATAAAATAGATTTGTAGATGAAAACAAATTCATTTAGACTAAAGTATTTGTATCCATCATAATCTAATTTAGATTAACCAACTTAATAGATTTTTCTTTAATTTTTTTTCTAACTTTTCTTCCTATCTACCATTTTCTAAAAATGTTGACGCTTTTGATACCATATTAGTAATCCAGTTGCAGGATTGTGTTAATACTGTGTGATAAAATATTCTTTATATCTCTCATATAATCCCGAATAGTGATGCAACCTAATATAAAGAAATAATCATTAAAATACGTGAATTTTTGATAAATATATTTTTAACACTAAGTCTTAAATCAAGTTTTTTATCATAAATATGTTCAAAGCAATGATAATGAGTTTTATAACTGAAGTAGTATTTCTGAGCAATAAAATCTTGTTTTTCTCTCAGTATTTTATAGTTGGGGAGCAATGGCAGAATTGTGGAAACGTAATAGAAAAATTATTCTCTCGAAAACAAACCAGAATGCATTTTATTTTTATTAAATAAATATAACTTTATTGTAAATAATTACAAACATTGATAATTACTTATTGTCTATTATAAAAATATAAAATCATTTAAAATAATGGGATAATTTTACATCAGTTCCTGTTTCAATAATAGTGTAAACTGCTTTAATACTATTTTTTCTCTGAAAAAGTGTAATATAGTAAAATTATTTATAAAATGTAATATTAGTATCATGTCCTTAAAGTATTTTCTATGTTTATTTCCAACTGAATAAAATCAAAAAATAATTATTATATTATTGATTAGTCAATATAAAACGGAATGAAACAAATATTTACAACTTTTCTGTTATTCCTTACTTTTTTATTCTTACAATTTCTCTCTTTGTGATTCGATTACTTTAGCTACCACTGTATAATAATTTCTACGCATTATATTCAAGATATGATATTTACCTAATTTTGAAAGAAAATATGTAGTCTATATATTTTTTATTTGTATTTCTATGATTATCCCCTTTCAGACAGTTTATTCTGGATCCGCCCATAATTGTTCGCAATTTGCATGAGATTAGATATATAAAATATTTCAAAAGATTATTGTGAAATTTCGAGAAAATAAAAGCATTGCATTATATTAAAAATTCGTAAAAGGAAAAAATATATATATATGTTTTTTGAACACTTATGGATTTAGTCACGTAATAGATGAAGAGGAAAATAAAGAAATATAAAATATTTTTATTATAATCTCCAGCTTATATGGTGAGAAAATATTTAGATTTTGAAGATTATTTTATATTTGTTCCTCTTCCCAATTAAAAATAGTATATATATATATGATATTTAATTTCAGAAGATACAAATACAACTATATCTGTATCACTATCTTGTTAAAACCAAAAAATACTATCGGAGTATATCTATCTAAAAATTAGCTTATCGTAAATTATCCATTAAAGATAAGGATATAAAAAAAATGATATTTTTGTTGATAAGATCATAAATTTTGGAAAAGTATTAAAATGATCTTTCGAAATTATATTAAACAATTGCCGTAATGTCTTTATATTTATTAGTTGCTACTATGACGAAGAATAAAAAATATTGTAAAAACATTTAAAATTTGTAAGATTCTTTAAGAACCATGTGGTAGTACTTAAGAAAGTAATTGGAAGTTGTGTAGACAGCTTCTTCAAAAAAAGAAAGAGGATTTTTCATGAGGATTCCATTCCCCAGGAATTTTTACATTGATATCCGAACCTGACCCTCATTCTTCATCTTTCTGATTAACATATTAATGATAAAATTAACGCAGGATGGACCCAGCATGGTCTGTTCCTTACCATTTATCAAAATGGAAAGCAGCATTAAATGATTACAAAAAAGTGTCAAAAGGATTGAAATTGTAGGTTGCTAATCAAGTCTACGTGTTAGTTAAAAATAAAAACAAAAATGAAAAGATAAATGGATTTGTTAATGAATTCAACTACGGGTGGAGCTCAGTTTTAAATTTTTTTTGTCGATGTTTTTTTTATTCATTCATCCATATTATTTATCTTTCCTTTAAGCAAACAATCATATTTCTCCGTTGGCAATACAATATTTTTTTTTCTTTTTTATTTTCAGAGAACAGTTTTTCCTTCTAGGAAAATTTTTTCTGTTGAAAAAATAAAAATTTTCTCTCTCGCTCTCTCTCTCTCTAGAAACTTTTTGTTTTAAATTACTTTTTATATAATGATTAAAAAAATTTTTAAATATGTTTTGTTTCAAGAATAAAAATGTTTTTTATTAGATATACTCTTAATTAAAATATTAATAAAAGTCACAGTTAAGTTATAATAGTCACCGAAATAAATTTTTTCGATAAAATATTACAGTATTATTATTATTATTATTATTATTTTAATTATGTAGTTCTTGAAAATAATTTGGTATAATTTTATGGTGCAGTAGAATTTTAAAACCATCAAAACTGAAAACACAATTTTTTGCATAGAATTACTAATTTTGCTCGCATGTCAAATTTTTGGTCACTATAAGTTCTAATGTTTTTGAAGTGGAGAGCTACCATTCTCATGGAAGAGAGCAGCTTTCTGCTTAAAAGCTTCTGCGATGTGATTTCAGTTCCCACATCATATTTTTTAAGAGATTTCCTGCACCGTTGATCATCAGCAATCAACACTTCATCGAATCTCTTTACATATACAGTATAATTAGTCCATGTGAATTCCTAACTGACATGTCGCCTCATACCCCTTTGTTAGATTTCGTAAATCTTCAAATAACTAACTTCCATAATACTATGTAAGGCTATATTTAATGCTAAATTATAAGGTATATTCGAATATGGTTTTAAAATTATATTAAATAAATGTGCTGTTACTTAAACACATATTTTTAAATAGACATTTTGGGGTGACATATCCGTCACAGGGAGATGATAGATATTGTTGCATGTTATTATCGAGAACTTAAAAATTTCGAAATATTTTCAAATTTTATGTAGTGACTAACAATATTTTTATGGTAGACATTTTTTTAGATTCATGCTGATAAGATTGTTTAATAAAAATATGAGTCAATCATCCGTTAAGCATGATAAATTTATGTTAAAAGATTTCGTAGAACTTAAATTTGGGTAATAAACTAATTCTCGAACTTGGTCCTTAAATGGGAAAATTATAAATTTATAATGTTTTAAAAATTATAAATTAAAATCTTATTTAAATTGAATGGATTAGAATGAATTATTAATCTAGAAAAGATTAAATCATTAGATAATTCGATAATTAATCTTCTAAATGCGATAAAATTTTTAAATTTATCGAAGCTTGCAACATATATTCAGTTGAATTCAAATTTAATTGAATTTTCATATAGGTCGATAATTATAAATGAAAAATTGTCATTTAAAATTTTGAAAAAAAAGAACCAAAAACATTCATATTTAATATAATAATGAATTACATGAGCAATGTTTAAGTAATAATTTTAGATTCTGAAGTGGAAAAATTTAATTATCTATAATTAAATTTTTCCACTTCAGAATCTTTAAATGTTTTTCTTATAATAATTATTATTTTTAATAGACATAGTTTGTCGTCCATATTTTAATAAAATAAGCTTATAAAATTATTCCAAAATTGTCTTAACTTTTCACAGATAAATTCAGCTTCAAATTATTTAAGATACATTACTTTTAAAAAGTACAAAAGTCTTTTAAATATTTTTGTGGGTTTTAAAGTCATTTAAATGTTAAATAAACACTAAATATTTTAAGAAAGTTCGAAGAAAATATTTTATTCCTTTTAGTATAAAATGCACAATGTTTTCAATTTACAGTAAAACTTCGATCTAACGTTCGTCGATCTAACGTTTTCCTCGATCTAACATTCTTTTTCTCCGTCCCGGCAAAAAATAGGGGAAAATAACATTAAAATGTTTCAGTCTAACGTTTTTCGATCTAACGTTGTCCTCTGTCTAACGTTCAAA
>WUQG02097586.1:0-25991 GCA_011317285.2 Androctonus mauritanicus | reverse complement strand
TGCATATTTCTCTACTTTAGGGAAGTACCTTAACTGTTTTCTATTGGATATATAATAAGGAGGCGGTATATTTGCGACCTTCACGTCTTTCCTAAATTGTCTGCGCAAGTCTAACTAGTTTCAACATACTATTAAAGTTATGGTCACCCCTGCCCTTTCCAATCCCCAGATTGTGGTACCGCCTCTTTTCTTTCCTATAAGAGGCCTCTCGTTTCACCTTCTAAAAATTGAATTGCACATGCGCAAAGTTCTAGAACTGACTTTTTTCCCTTTTTTGTTGCATGTTTTCTTCTTATTACACGATCATAAAAGTTTAAGGGGAAAAAGTGTCAAACAAAATAAATGTTTAGTTTAAAATAGAGGAGAATTCATAGAAAGCTTAATAGTCGAATAACCGTTAAAAAGATAAAAATCTCTTTAACAATCGTTTATAGCCTATCTATATTTAAGAATGTAATATTGCGATACATCAATAGATAGTTAAGTTTTTTCTTAGATAATTGTATTATTCATTGTTTTATTACATAGTATTACCGATATAAATGTTCTGCTTATGTTAACATCTACGATAAAAATAAAACTATCTTGTCGATCAAGCTATATACTACTGTATTATATATAAGCGTACTTTATTCACAATTTTACAATAGATAAAATCCAATTAGCGTGTTGAAACAAAGCAAATTATTCAAGTAATTTTTTTTTTTTATTTTGAAGTTTAATAGGAAAGAAAATATTAATTTAAATAACTGTTTCGAATATCAATAAACGTAAAAATAAATATCATTTATTATAACTTTAACATTTGCTTTTAATGGCCGTCATATGACAATCAGCTAATATAAACGGTCTCTTACAGATTGAAAAGTTTATTAAATAATATTGTTTAATATTAGCCTATATAAGCAGTATATGGCCTATAATTAAGTAACATAAAGCCTATAATTGAATATACCAATCAAACTTTAGACAAAATTTACTTTAGATATTTTTCAAGCAGAAATTGAGTTTTTGTCTAATTTTTGATATCTGAATTTAAAGAACTATTCTAAACGTTTACTAATTTATATGCTTACCGAAATTACAATTTATCAGTAAAATTATAAATGAAATTTTCTCTTATAATCTTTGTTGCTCTGAATATAGCCTAAATCATAAATAGAGCTGAGTTTTTGTCTAATTTTTGATATCTGAATTTACAGAATTATTCTAAACTTTTACTAATTAATCATGTAAACTTTCATGTTAGAATATGTTAATTGAATCTAAAACTTTCTCAGGATTTTATTGTTATTTTTGATTTCGTGGAATGTATGAGAATATACGGTTTCATCGATAAAAAACTCAAATTATACTTAATAATCTCAATAATAACAACGATTTAATTTTACGCTATAGTTAACATACTAAAGAAAATTGAATATTTTGACATTAATCTGTTTTAAAGTTCAGGCATTATTCCAAATCTAAATGAAATAAAACTAATAATCATCACAAATCTAATTATAATAATAGCTGTATTAAAATATTTTAAGAAAGTAAAATGAATCTAGTTTTTAATTAAATTTTCAAAATTTTGTAATATTTAATCATATTTGTATTGTTATTATTATTATTATCAGGTCTATAGGTTGAATCGATTACAATAGATAATTTGTTTTTATTATTTTAGAAAAGTAGTTTAAAATTTTTATAAAAAAAAATTAATTTAACAATGTCTAAATTATAAAAATAGCATTATATGTAGATTTCTTTATAATATTCTGTACACAATTTAAATTTAAAAAATCGACTCGATACATACTACACAACTAAGCTATATAGTACTTGAAAGAAAATGCTTTTTTTCGAAGTGTTGGACAAAATTTACTTTAGATAATTTTCAAGCACAAGTTTAAATTGAAAAGTTTATCCAATATTTGTTTAAATATTGAATATTGTGAACAAATGACAGCGTAACAAAATATTAGCTTTTTGTATTATTTCATTATATGCTTATCGAAATTACAGTATATCAGTAAAATTATAAATGAAATTTTCTCTTATAATCTTTGTCGCTCTGAATATAGCCTAAATCATAAATAAAGCTGAGTTTTTGTCTAAATTTTGATATCTGAATTTACAGAGTTATTCTTAACGTTTACTAATTAATCATGCAAACTTTCATTTTAGAATCTAAAATCTTCTCAGGGTTTTGTTGTTATTTTTGATTTCGTGGATTGTATGCAAATACGGTTTCATCGATTAAAAAAAAAAAAAAAAACTCATATTATACTTAATAATCTCAATAATAACAACGATTTAATTTTACACTATAGATTTTATAATTTATATTTGTTATAAGTGAACGGAAACATTTTATGAATCATTATTTAATTTCGTAAATCGCTCGGTAATAAATATGTTCGAGATTCTAATCATAGGCCTATGAAGATTATATCATGCATTGGAATGGACTATATCCAATACCTTAAAAAGGTTTTGGTTTATATCTGTTGGTGTTAATTTAACACATCATAAATATAAGTGAATGGCTACATTTATGGCTAGTAAAGAAATAAACCTTAAGGTCAAAACGGAAGAAAAAAGGAACATTCAGTTTTATGAATATTTTATGACTAGTTTATGTTCTAAAGGCAGATTTAATTCTCCTTCCGAATTACGTTGCTTTAACACCATTTAAAAAGGCCAAGAAAGGAATTTAATTCATTTCTGATTTATTTTTGTATAAATTTTTATAAATAGCTTTCAATTAATAATTTTAATTGATATTCCTTATTAATTTTAAGTTATTTAAAATTTTTGTGGATCTTTCAATAACGCCTACATAAAATAAAATTAAACAGACTTAGAATGCATTTTAAAATACTGTATAATTTTAAAACTAATTAAATTATTGATAATGTTTTCATTCGGCTTTATTTTTACCGATTCTGCTGATTTTAGTTAAAAATTGTCTAACACTAGGCAGAAAAATACTTTGTTGATTCCTTAATAATATTATTTTTCTGCCTACTATAATAGCAGAATGTTTACAGTTCTTGGTCATTTTTAATTCCTAAATTTTGAGGTCTAAATGTAATTTTATCTTAATATATGATTACTATAATAAATATTTTTATAATGAATACAGTTTCTTATAGGCATATAAATAAAATTTATCAATTCATTTCCAGCAATATTAATCCAACTTGGAAAACTTTATATAACTAAACGAATCTTTCAGTTTAATCTAAAAACACATGTTTATAGCCTACTTCAAATATCTTAAATACTTTCTAAAACTGTTTTTTGTTTACTTCTGTTTTGTTCTAATAGAGGCCTATAAGTTTGTTGTAACAATATTCATAGGTAAATGTTTAGATCTCACTCAAATGTGTGCACTTTAATTTAGCAAATATGATAGTTCATATTAGTCAATGAAGACATTAGATTGCTTTTTAAATAGAAGTTTTATATTTAAATGACACGAATGCTATTCATTATCGACGAAAGAAATTATTTTTTGGCAAAAATTTTAACATTTTTATTAAGGCTTTTTGTTCTCTTTATTATAATAAAAGCCATTTATGTGTTATAAAAATTGAACTATAATAATATTGAATCCAGAAACAACATTAAAATTTGATAAGAATGTCTTCTAATTTGAATGAATAATTAATTACCAATAGTTTAACAGTTTGTATCTAATTCTTTAAAATACCGTGATAATTATGAAAAAGTTGCAAATATTATGACCTTGTTATATTAGTAATGGTTTAACAAAAAACATAAATAGAAAAGACCTATATGTGATGAATTTTATTTGATTGAAAAGTAAATAGATATAGAAAGAAATTTTCCCCTAAAAATAAAAATTTCTTATTGAAAAATAAGTGAATACAATTGATCTGAATGAAATTTGGTTCTATCTAATCCAAAGTTAATATTTTTAAATATTGATCAGTAAATAGTATTGTTTAACAGAAATTTAAGCTGGATTTTAATAAATTTATTTGTGATATTTATATGAATTATACTTACTTGAATCTTTATTTTTTTAAAGCAAACTTATTCATATCATCCTATTCAAAGAAAATATTCTAATTTTATCTTATTTATTATTACAGTCCTAAACCTGTTTATTACAGGCAAGCAAACAAATCTTTTGTAGATGTTTATTATGAAGTTAAAATTTGAAAATTTATTTTTCCTTGGCGAAAAACGTCTTTATTTGTTATAACTTAGATTATATAGACTCTTGTCGAACTTTGATAAAATTGTACAACGTTAAATATTTAAGAAATTTCAGTTTTGTACGTGAGAGAGAAACCGAACAATGGCTATCTGACTTGGAATAAAGACTACGGAATTTTCCTTTTTACGTGGAAGGCAACCTTCATCCAATCAGCTTTGATAGGAAAACGAATAACCAATCCAGTAGAAGAAAAGTGACGATTGGTGTGTGAAACGAAGCGTCCTTTCTTGGCATGAAAAATGTGACGGGGGAAAAACAGGACCACCTAGCGTGACTCACACACGAAAGCATAGAAACAGCGATAATATAGAGATAATGGACGACAATGGCAGTTAGATCTCCAGGTGTGAGTAGTTTGACTATAACAGGAAATTTACTTGTTTCTTCCTCCTGCATTACGTCATAAATCTGTATTTTACATTAGAAATATATTGAAGTTCACAGTTTTAGTAAAATTTACTATCTACAAACTTAATATTAGATTGGAAATTTTCTGAAAGAAATGAATAATCTAATAATAAAATTCAATTTTCTCAGAAGTCGCACTTATGTATGCTTTCAATGGTGTTGTAAATTGCAAAATTTAATTTTTTGAACTCAATAAGCACCTCTAATTATGATTAAAACAGTAAAAATTAAACTTTTCTTTAGCTTAAACACAATCTAGAGTGTTTTAAATGACTATAAAAAATCATATTCTCGTTTTTCATTTTATATATTTTATGATATCGAAAGATTCTATATTCTACATATCGTAAAATATCTACAGTGCATGATGTAATTTTTACTATCAGTGTATGCAGAAAACAATATTTTTGATCGATCATAACAGAAATTTTCTTTGTAGATTTTACTCATAAAGTTGATTTATAGAATTTACAATCTATAAATAAAAAAACGATTAGATAATATAGAAATGTGCTATAGTGTGATTATTTTCACATAATAAAACTATTAGCAATTTGATTTACATTTTAAATAATCAAAAAAAAGTCCAAAATATAAGATTATTATTATTATAACAAAAAGCATAAGCAAACTTTTATCATTATTAACAATAAACATGTTTTGTCGCGAAGTTTACACCATTAAATAATTGGGAAAATTTCCAAAATAGCATAAAATAGTAAATTTTTCAAAAATTTGATTATTTCTTACGTTTGTTAATTTATAAATAATCGACGAATTTGAAAATATGATGAAAATATGAAAATTTTTGTTTTAATAATATGCTTTTATTCACCAACAGAGGGCAGGAAGATCTCGTGTATGAGAGAAAGTGAAAAGAATCTCATTTCTTCTGACGTCACGTCACGTCACGTCAATGCTATTCGCATCTCGTTACACTCAAGAAAGCTAAGAACACTTGCAACGATGACGTCATTTCTCTCTGCATCCACTGATGCTGGAGTGTCACTTTAGCTGCTCTCTAATGGAGGTAACTTAACAATATCGATTTTTCATCGAATTTTACAAAAGTACAAACAGAAAATAATCTTTAAATACAATTATCAAATAAAAAAACAGACAATCTCTATTTTTGTATATTCTGTATTTTATTATCGCGAATTATCTCAAAGTTTTCTCATTGCTCTATAAAATTCGAAATATCATATTTATAAATCTTTTTTTTTTTTTCCTAACTTTTACTTGGTGAAAATTTCTGTTGATTTTATAATTTTTATACATAAATTTGTCTAGTTTGCTTATATTTTTACATACTCTAAATGAATAAAAATCTTTCTAACTAGTTTCTAAATATGTAATGAAAAAATTATTAACATCTGAAAGTAGATAGCTCTATAAAAAAGATATGAAAATAGTTGTAACTTAATAACTTGATAAAAATGATGATGATGACGAGCATTACATATAAACATATATCGTGATAGAGACTTACAGTAGATTTTTACATAAAAAATTCTCATTGATTTGAATGAGAACAATAGTTTAAAGTTCTAACATAATCTTATATGCGATCTTGATGATTTCAGATAGGATAATAGATCTAATCTTTACTTTTGATGATCGCCGATTAGTTAACATGCAATCATATAATAAAATAAGATACTGTTATCAGATAAAGTAACGATATAGTATCCAATCAAAAATCTCTTCACAAAAATCTATTCAAATAATTTGAATATGATTTAAAATTAATTCCAATTCAAATTGCATTGTAAAAGAGTAAAAAAAAAGCATTTTCTATAATCAAACGGCATACAAAAATTGTATATATATGTTTAAAAAAAATCTAAAAAAAATAATTAATATAAAGGTTAAAAGATATTAAAAGTTTATTCCATTTGATTAAAAAGTCACGTAGTTTATTTTCTATTTATCTGAATGCTGCAGCATTTGAAACACGGTTATATCTTCATAAATTCCGTTTTCTTCGCAAAGAAGGTAATATAATTTAGATGCAAGGACCGAAGAAGAAGATTAAGTTGCTGAAGCGAATGGGATTTCTAAAGAGTACTGAGAATCGCAATCAGGTTAGGAGATTCAGTTTAGTCCCTTCAATTCAGTCTGCTACACCATCAAGGTTGGCTAGTCTTCTCACGCTCTCGAGCTGCCATAGAACCATGTTTCCCTCGCGACTTTAACTAACCAATCAGACTACAGAACCGTCTATTGTATCCAGTTATTTAACTGCAACCTAACTGAAAAGATTAGCAATCGTTCATTCAAACTTAATTATTGATCTGATAAACATCTCCATTCTCATTAATTATGAGAACAGTTGAATCAAATCAAAAGTTTGCCTGTTTTTTTTTATCGTGAGAATAGCTAAACGGAAGTTTACTTGATAACGTTAACTTTACTTAAGAAATTCGTGTGGTTTTTTTATTATTAAATAAATTTATCAATATAATCCGGAAAAAAGAAAATGTCAATAGAAGTTTTTTCCCGAGAAGGAAAACCATTTCAGCAACTAGAAGAGATTCAATTAAGTTGCTTTGCAGCTATAGTGACTTTTTCACTTAGCCTGAAGGTACGGAGGAGATAAGAAACTTTCTGAACGTGACGAGATCGTAATAGCTAAACGCTAATTTGAAGACGAATGACTATCACCCATCCTATATATATACCTAACGCTCCCTTCGGCTGAAAATTGCTTGTGAAAGAGTGATCTACTTTTTCCCCTCCCATCTAGTCCTGTTGTGCAGTACCCGTTGATTAGAAGATACAGACTGCATCAAGACATCCGCAACTCAACTCTCATAAATTATCCTTAAAGAAAGAATTCTTTGTCCAGGTCAAACGGGAACGCTATCAGAATTTCCTTTGAAGCTGTAGTTAAGAATAAAATGACTATATTATGTCTCCAAAAACAGCATAGTTTAGAAAAAAATTTTTAACCTTCGGTATAGGCCTACTATAAAATTTAAATCCGAATAGGTCTTTATGAATGATGTCACTTTTTTTTTTCTTTGTATAGTCTATCTAGAATGCAGTATAGGCCCTATAGAAGTTAGAATAAATGCTTAATTTTCTAAAATAATTAATTATGAAATACTTTCCACTAGATTATAATTATGTTGAAAAACTCGCGCGAGATTTTTTTAATGATCATTTTCTTTGCTTAACTTAGTCGATTTTCTTTTTTTTTTTTTTTGTAAAATTATTATTTAATCGAAATCGGATCCTTTCTTTCAACTATTATATCAAAAAATCGATTAATTTATTTGATTTATTTTTTTATATAAAATTTCTATGCAACAATTCTCTGAAAGTTAATAGTATTATTAATGATTTAGTATACCTATGCATTTAACCGTCATTGATCATAAAAGAATCGTTAAAGGTGATCATAAAATTTTCGCATAATCTTATACTTAACGCAATTTAAACCACAAATTTGTAGACCCTATACATATCGGATTTTCGTTTAAACTATATGATAAATACAAAATTAAAATCTTTAACTCTTTCTGATACTAATTATCAATACAGTTATTGATTTTATGATAGTAATTATTGTTATAAATATGTATTGAATGACTATAAATCATATGGTCCTAACGTTGGATGACTTTACATCATACATATCGATAATACCGAGTGATATAAAGAAATCTTAGAATAACTGATTAAATTATTAAAATTATTTCCTAACAGCAAAAATTACAGCTTTGTGCCAAAGTTTGATATATATAATCATACATATCAAATATCAGGCATCAGGCATTTTTGTTCATTAAAATAGCTTAGCATGATTCTGATATTTAATACATATTCTTCGTGATTAAAGTCTTTGTAGGAATGATGATTTATTACCATTATCAGATTATCAGAAGCGTATTATTTTATTCTAAATTTATTTTATAAATGTATTATACAAATAATCCGTTTCAATAATGAAATTTTTTATTTCTTAACTCAACATTACTCTCTTATAACTATCTTAAATATTTTTAAAATACTAATAATTAATAATCAAATTGTATATAAGTCTGAAAGATTTAATTAAGCCGATATATAGCCTAATAGATCTAATTTCTAAATTTTACATCTAAAATTATCAGGTAAAATCCTCAAATTACGGTATAGATTTAAAATTATTAAGGTTATTTGAGTAGTTTTTATCATATTATGTTTCTTTGATATATGTAATCTAATCAAAGGACTCATAATATGTTGATAAGCGTGATAAGGTAAAAATAACAGCATTCTTGCAGAAAATCATCATTAACATTAAAGTAATAAACGAATCACATTGTAGAAAACAAGCAGTTTAATGCTTAAGACATAAACAATACTTAATACTTAAAAAAAATTATATTAATATTAAATATTTAAAAAAAACTACTTAAGATTGCTATCAGGTAGCGAATAATGTTAATTTAAAAAATAAAACAACAGTTATATCTCAGAAGCATATTATTTTATTCAAAATTTATCTCAATGTTTCTGATAATGGTGGTAAGTCACTCCTACGAAGAAATATTTTGTTGTTTAAGACATATATTATAATCTAAAGTTATATCAGTACTCTATCATCATCTATCCATCGATAAAGTCATTTGCTTGTGTTTAAGTTGACATATAAGTATGCCAAGAATCTGGAAATATTCCTGAAAATTGATAAAAAAAAACATAACAGAGTGAGATTTATAAGACATAATTCAAGTTGCGATTGTCCTATATGATTTATGGCTGCAATAATTAAGCGTAAAAAGTTTCAAAACATCGATATTTCATTATTTGAGTAAATTTTCATTATTATTTTTCCTAGAAGAAAAATCGGTTATTTAATTGAATACACAATTTGACATTAAATAAGCCGATTAAAAGAAAAAGAAAATTTATTTGTTAATAGTTATCTAAATGAAAATAAATTAATAGAATTTTGTTTATAAGTTTGTATTGCATTGTTTCGTGATCGAAAAAACGTCATTAATATTAATCAAATATTTATATATGCATATTTTTAATTAGACTAAAAAACTTTTGTGTCTGTTTTTGATAATTCTGCATACAATAGGTCATATTTTAAATAATTAATATTTATATATGCTATAAAATATATTAAAGATATATATATATATTCTTAATTTAACATGATTATTTTAACCTAGTTTATTATTAAATATTTTAAGTATATAATTATTAAACAATTTCATATTTTATTAGTTTACAAAGTTCGGCAAAATTATCAAAAAATAAAAATAAATTTTTGGATTTTAGTATTATATGAATCTATATAAATCTATAGTTTATCTAATAGATATATAACAATTATTATAGATAGCATTTTTATTTATTTATATAGGTCTCAGCCAGTGAAACTGTTCTTAGAATTGCTTAATAATAAGATGCTACAATTTAGGAATGAATGCATTATGATTCGCTGTGAGTTTTATACGTAAGTTATACTCTATTGTAAATTTATTAATAAAAAATAATAAATTATTATTTTAAAATCGAATAATATATATATTTTAATCTAAAAAATGAATTTAATCATATGATTCTGGACTGTAGCAAGAAATACTAGCTTGTCAGCAAAGTTTGAATAACCAAGCTGTAGCTTAGACTACAGTTGTAGCTCGTATTTACTTTCCCGGAAGTTTATCTAGAAAAACCATCAACCAAGGCCATATGAAGATAAAAAATTCGGAGAGTACGACATAAAAAGAAAAGTCTTGTTTAGAGAAACTGTTGCGACAATCCCAGATAAAAGTTGTTTTTATAATATTATTATCCAAAGACTGACATTCGAAACAAATATTTTAAAACAAAATTAAACACTGTATGCTTGTTTTTGAATGAAATTTAGAATTACATACATTTACCATTTGCAATCTATATTACTCCAACATTCTATTCAAATGATAAGAATCAAAAATAATTTTCTTCAAAACTATTTATTTCTATTTTTAAAATAAACTTTGTAATAAGTCACATTTATACACTTTATTTGTAGAGTTATTAAAGTAATTATAATTCAATTCTGGCTCGAAAATAATCTATCTTATGAAAAGTTAAGATAATTTTATTATTCAGCATCCACTCATAAATATCACACTGCTTTAAGATTACAATATATAATTATGAGGAGGACTTAACTATAAACCAGTCAAAACGTGCAAAATTATATTAGAACTAGAAATTTCTTCGATTAAAATGTTATTTGTGCATATCTATTAGCAGAAATAACATTTGTGGTTGTACATTACAGCGACAAATTTGCAATTCCAAAAATAATAGTTCCTGGGTATGCCACTTATGTATGCATCCAGTATGCATAACTGTTCAAGACTGAGAATAAAATGAATAAAGTTGAGATATAAGTATTTAGAAACATTTCATCTCAAGTTTATACTCAGTTAAATGAAAAACCAATTTTAATTTTAAATATTTATTTTCATATAAGAATACACTTAAATTTATTTTTCTGTTTTATTAAAAAATATAATAGCCTACGATAAATACAATTAATTCTAAACACTAGATAACATTATTTAATTTTGTTTATCAGTATAACCTTTCTTCATGCTAAAAATTTCAAGATTTTTAATTAAACTTAGACTAATTTAGAGGTGACTAACCTCAGACACACGAGATGGGATATTGCACGCCACAAATGATACTCAGCTTCTTTCAAACCAGTTCAAATTTTAATAAACCTGTTCTTTCGTGTTTCTAGAAACAAACAAAAAAAGTAGTTTTCTCTACAAAAATAAATAGGTTTTTGTAGAGAAAACAAATATATATATTTTTTATATCTTCGAAAAGATCGATTTGTGCGTGTCTATTAGAAGTGCAAGCTTTTACAAACAAGAGCTTCATAAATTATAGAATAAATATGAAATCTTTCTTATAGCTTTTATATATTTTTTAATAGAAAAGTAAAGAATAGTTCTATAAATATTTTATGTGGATTTTTTTCCTTTGTTTGAATTTGATTTACGAGGTAACATAGCGAATTACGATTACTATATGTTTTTTTTGTTTTTTTTTTCTTTTTCTTACACTAGAAAATAACGATGTCTACAACGAATAAACAAGTATTGAAATACTTTATAAATATTTATTAATGTTAAATATTAATAAATATAAATTGCTACTGTATAATGGTATTTATAACTTACAATAAACGATAAACATCTATTTATTCTATCGTATGTGCGACTATGTTTTAATAGCTTTTTAAATTGTTTTCATTCATTATTCATGAACGTCTTCTATTATGCTTTCGCTTTTTGCCATTTTTTTTTTTAAATTAATTAATAATTAGAAGAATTAAAAAAAACACTTAAAAACAATTACGAAACATTGTATAGGTAATAAACAAAAGTATGAATAGAGTTTTATCTCGCTAAAAATTTATTTTATGAGAAAACTTTTCACATTTTTTAAACATTTAACATTACCAAAATTAACAGGAATATCGAATGCAAATGAAGGTTTCAAATCTAGAAATTTTAGAGATAAAATAACTTTTCTTTTATCTTATCGAATGCAATCAGAACTTATCGATAATTATTAAAAAATTCGAAGTTTTAAATCATTAATTTTTCATTTATTCCGATAAAAATTCTATTTAAACGTAATGACGAATAAACAATTTTCTGTAATTGGTTACTAAAAATAAAATGAAGTAATTGCTTTATTTTAAGAATTAATGAAGTTATACGAGAAGAAAAGTAAAATATACGAGTTAAACTGGCAACATTTCGGTATTCTTGACAGAGAAAAATGAATGAAACGACAATAATAACAAAGAGAAATCAGAAGTTATGAAACTGTACAGATTCATTTGCTGCAAAACCAGAACTCAAAGATTCAGTGGACCATCCTGTAAATATACCGTCGGACTAGACATATTTATACGCACGCGTCGCCCAGTTAGAGCACTCTGACGCTGTCCGTATATCTCCACTAACGGTCAGAGTATCTGGCAGTTCACTTAGTTCCTGCAGAACCACTTCGCGGTCCGCTCCTAACGAGCCACAAATTTCCCCCTTTTTTCTCCACCCCCTTTCTTCTATTGCAGCTTCTCTGCACGCATGAGAAAATACACTCAAGTATCCGAATTTGGATAGAAGAAGGGGTGGTAACTTTTCATCCACGAGGAGAATCTGAGGTTAGAATAATGCCTCTCTTAAGAACATTTAAATCTCTATAATTTCGTTATAGCTCACACATATAAACACTATAGTTAATTATACAACATATAAGTCTGTTGTTTGTATGATATAAAAATATATATCAAACACAACCTCAAAACAGCTTGTAAAAAAAAAAAAAAATACTTTAGTTCTGCAATGTCAAACAAAAATTGTTTATAATTATTTTATAAAAATTAAATTTTTATAAGCAATGTTTTACTTGTCATTGCAAACGTAAGCTTTAAGAATTTATATAAAAAATTATTTTTATAATTTTTGAAACTTACCATTAAACAGAAAGAGAGTATTTTCATAAACACTTATACTGCAGTTCTATCCATAAAATTACACATAAGTTCAAATATAAACAATATCTAGTGATAAAAATTAAAAACCAAAATAATTAAAGATATTAGATGAAAATATATAATTTTTATTTTATTTTGAATGAAAAAAACGTGTAAATAGGAATTTTTTCTTCTACAATCTTTTTAACATGCTGAACAGAAATCCGGATAATTTATTATACATGTTATACATTTAGGACAACTGTTAATTAGGAAGAAACTATAGAGGCATTTCTCAATCGTTAGTAATGTAATCTGATATATACTAAATAATAATTTCGCAAACTGTGTTCTTATTTTTTTATTCCAAGTTTACTGCTGTAGTATTAAACGATAGGTCAAATTGTAAGCTAACATAATTTATGATTTTTTTTTACATATAGCATTAAACAATTAAAATTTTTGCAAACACAAAAAGTAAAATAAAAATAAAAACATGCCTAAGCATAGATTTATGGAATATAATAATATTTATAAAAGAAAAAATAAGAAAGATATAAATATAAGTCCTGGTAAGAAAATGTAATAGGTCTTACATTCTCCAGCGAGTTATGTTTAGATTCGTTTGTTATATCGTACAATATTTATTTTGCCAATATTTTGAGTTTTGTTGTATTTATGTAAGATGACTTAGTTCTGTGATTCAATTTCATATATTTCGGAATTTAGAAAAAATAAAATAAA
Organism: Androctonus mauritanicus; assembly: GCA_011317285.2. NCBI lineage: Eukaryota > Metazoa > Arthropoda > Arachnida > Scorpiones > Buthidae > Androctonus > Androctonus mauritanicus. The sequence goes on along the minus strand of WUQG02097586.1, from coordinate 12,105 downwards.
ATTATATCCCGAATATGTGTTATGTTTAAACGTAACTCAGCATTTTTTCCGGATAAAGGGGCAATATATAACGGATTGAGAAAATATTTCATTGGATTGGTTGAATAAAAATATTGATTTTTTGATCAGACTCCTACATAACTATGAATTCAGCATTGGTTCTTGGATAAGAAACTAAGATGGCCGCTTTCGCAGGAAAATCGATCGGTTCCAAATTTAATGGCGCTGAGGAAGGAGAAATATCCAAACTGCAGAAAGATTACATTTATAATATTTCATTACAATAGTTTTGCTTTCATAATACTTAAACTCTTAATGATAGATTGTATTTGAAAATATTAATTCATCTTAAAATTTTAACTAATGTGAAAAAACACTAGATATATTTATCACATTATGGAATGTTTATTTTAAAGTAAAATTTCCTACACTGTAATGGTTATTTATAAAAATAATTAATAGATTATTGCATAAACAGGCTTAATGTTAAAATAAATTGAGAATTATGCTAATTTTTATTGTCTATATATGTGAATTATAGTTTGTGTTTATAATCCAGTTATGATGATATTTTAATCTGTTTTTTTGTTTTAATATTTATTTTATTTTAAAACTGACATCTTTTTCGTGAATAATCTGAACTCATGTTTACAGAACATTGAGAAGATTATAGAAAAAAAAAAATTCTAACAGTTTGATTTCCAGCGTGAATTATTTTTGAAATCCGATACAAAATATTTTTCATCTTGAAAAAATTTTGAATTATGTTAGAAATTTATTTTAGCTGTGAATATTTGAAGTATAGGATATTTTTAATAATATTAAAAAAATAGCATTTAAAATATGGCGAAACAAATGTTAAATTTAAACAGAAAATTTCCAGGAATGAAACTTATTAAAATTCAAGATTTGTCGTTGCACTTTTGTACTTTCCAATTGGAATATGCGAAGTGTTTGAATACTTGGAGTATTACTTGGAACTGTCTTGAATTAAATATCTCACATATATGCTTTTAGTGACACATAAAGTTTCGATAGTCGACCAAGCGACAACCAAAACCATTAGATACGTAAAGAATCCTGTGACTCCATTACCCGACTCTGGTATTCCGACACCTCATTCCCTGCTCTTAGTCACTCCGAGCACGAAGAAGACTTATCGGTATTACACCGTCTTTGCTAACATAGCTTGGGGCAATCAGACGAGATTCCACGACTGCCTGTATTACACAGCCTAACGTGTTAGACAAGATCACCTTTCAGTGAACCCGGCCTAATGACTGCCGTGCCTAAGCCGGCTTTGGTACTGTAAGGCTATGCATTGGAGAGACTATTTCGTTCTTCTCTCTCCTCTCAATTTCTCGTCAAACCTACAAAATGACCTCATCGACTTTAGGATGTCCATCTAGATCAAGATAGCTTCTTGTAGCAAAAAATCATAGGTCGTCTATAGCAGGCAATTCAGTTAACAAACGGCTCCACTATACCTGTCTGCCAAAATGGCAATGCTATAGTAACTAAGATTGAAACACGCCTTCACTCTCTCACTCGCTATAAAGTATTGAATAGAATTTTAACTATTTAATAATACTGTTATCGAATACAAAATGTTAAATTAACAATTTTCTCGTCAACTAACAAGTTAATTATCGACTAGAACTACGACTTATATGTTTTTTTCTTTAGAGAACTGTATTTTGTAAAAATGACTTTTGGGTTTCGTATCGCGCTATTTGTGCATCCGATGAGCTTGTCTTATATTTATTATGGGCATCCTATTAGTCTTTACAGTGAAAAGAATAAGTAATTTACACTGGCATCTTGACCAAGTAGATAAGTTTATTATATCATAAATTTCTATTCTTATGTAATATGCAGGTTGCGAATGATATATTTGACTGAACGGCTTCTCTTGATTTAAAATTTAATTACTAAGACCAATATCTTCATTTTTTAAAATTCTTATTTCGCTAAATATTAAAACAAGGTGTTAAAATATGTGATTTTATTTAAATATTTATTCTTTGCAGAATTTAAACAAGAGCTGGCTGATTTTTATTAATGGAACCAAAATTTATTCGTCAAAATCTTTTAATTTTATACGAATTTAAAGGTAAGAATAAAAAGAAAAAATATTCTTATAGGTAAAATGATATCGTATCAGATAATAAAATTTATTTCAAACTAAAATACGTGTAGAAAGCATGTAGATTAATATGGAACCTATGGAATTAAAACTACTAGATAAATTTAAAATTAAGACGATGCATTTCAAATACATAGCATATATTTTATATCTTTCTTACTCCATTTGTTGTATGTACAATAAAGGCTACGAAAGCTGGTCTTTCATTAAATTAGAAAAGTCCCGGAGGCCATCCGGGACAATTTGTAAGGTCTTCTTTATCCTGTCTCTTTTATTTTCTCCTTTAGGGTTACCGCCTTCCTTGGGACAGAATTCTGGTTGGGTTGTATTGGAGGAAACGCTTGTTACGTAAAGAAAGAAGGTGGTCGCCTGGCAGGTGAGATGTTCCTGTTAAAAAAGAACCTCATTTCTTCAGAAACCCGCTTCTTGGAAGGAACAATACAGTTTTGAAACATCGTCGTTAAATATTCAGTTTGTTTACTTATTTATTTTTTATTTTTTCTTTCCTTACGACATTTTATTTATTTTAATTTTTAATATATATTTTTACAAGTAAGCTTATAATGTTGTAACCATTATTTTATTTTGACTAAAACGATAATTATTTCTGAAATTAAAAAAAAATTGTCGATTTTTAATAGTGATGATAATGTAAATTTATGCAAAGATCATCGATCCAGTTTAGTGATTATTTTGAGGGAAAAAACGACTAAGTAAATATTTAAAATTAATTTTTTAGCACACTAGTGATAATCGAAAATCACATTTAGTAAATATACTTTGCATTATTCTGATTATCTTTAATGTTTAAAAAACGGATAACGGAATAATTTGATTGTCTTGTATCGAGATTTTTTTGTGTGTATTGAATCTACGTCTGAATAAAATCTAAATTTTCTTTACTTATTGCTTTTCTATTTTCTTCTGATCCGATCATGATCAAGACATTATTAAATAACATAAAAAATAATCTCTTTATATCGATGTAAAATCTTTAAATTTATGTACACAGCATATTTTTAAATTCTATTCCTAGACAATTTAAAACTCCATAAACAAAAAAACCTTATTTAAGAAAGAGAAATGTAACAAGATCTTTTAAATTTACAAGAGTTAATTTTTTAATTTCCAAAAATAAAAATGATTATTGTATTATAGATATCTATCTACTTTCCCTTTAATTCTAAGATATTTAATTTTGAAATATATTCTAACATATATTATATCTATGTATTTTTCCATAAGCAATATGGCTACAGCTATACGCGTCATAAAATTAAAATAACATTTTTATAACAGACCCATAAATATCTGTTTAGTAAGTTATAAAAATTTGAACTTCCGTTTATAAGCTTTTATTTCTATGTGACTTTATTTATTTAGTTAAAAATTTAATTAATTCACGCGATAATGTTTTGTAAACTTACTCATATGAGAAAATCTATACAGTACAGTTTTAACATTAAGTATGTACTCTAAGCAGTATAGGGATATAAACAGGTAAAAGTTGAGTTTCTGTCGAAAGCGAATCTACTTTTGGTATTCTGTCAAGAGGTAGCATGGCGATCATTTTGACTACAGCCTCGTTTTCGGTTACTTTCCGACTATTGGTTGATTTCCTACGTGACAGTATTGGTCGGTTGATCGCTTGAATATTTATCACGTGAATTCTCACACGTTTGCAGTAGGGTCTGAAAAGTAATTTTTGTAGTCGACAGCTGTCGAAGTTGTATCTGGTTGGGCGAGCTCATAAAGCATAGACAGACAAAGAAAATGTTGTACAGAAGTCATCTTACGGAATAACGTACTGTCTGTTTCCAAGCCTAGGGCGGTGTCTTTTGTATTACACTTCTACCAAATTGTGATGCGGATGTCAGCGAATGCATGAAATATAACTTCGCTCGCCTAATGGCACTAATAACTAACCAAACTATTGTTTCCTTCTATAATTACATATCGAACTTGCGTTTTCTGTTTTCGAAAAACTATTTTTATTAAAATAACCAATGCTACAATATAATGGGTTTGAATGCAAGCAAAAAAAGGTTAAAATATTTAAATATAAACTCATATTTACATTTTAAAACATTTATTCTTCTTCTCGGTAGCTTGAAACCATTCAAAATTGTTTATTTTTAAATCTAAACAATAAAAATGCATATTTTGCAATTCGAATTCGTTTATGTTTGCAAGTTAAGACCAAAAAATTGAAAATAATAACAACAGCGGACATTTAAACGGAAAATTTTATCGAGAAAGTAATCTTGTATCGATTTTCCTTTATTTTACTTAATAAAGTTAAAATGTTTTGGTGTGAATGTTCTAAAATTCTCTGTTTAAATATTTTGTAAAATTAGTGGAAAATAGCAGGAAAAATAAATTCCAAGAATAATTTAATTTAGGAAGAGAGCTTAGCTTGAAATTTAACTGTTTTTCACTTATTTAACAGCTTAATTCGCATATGTAGATGTATCTGAAGAAACATTATATTATTTTCTCTCTGGGTTTTTAAAGAAAAATGAATTTAAAGCAAACAAAACTTACTTGTATATTTTTTTTTAAAATAAAAAGCTTTAGAAGAAAATATCAATATTGCATAGATTAATTTGAAATTCTGTTGGATAAGTAACATTTTAAAAATTTTCGTGTGATTGGTTAATATTAAAACAGTTCGGATTGGCTATTGAATTACTTGTGGACAGATCTTATGGTTGGACATGTGCTTAACTTGTTATTGTCCCTTGTTTTGTAGATTGGAAAGTGTCGCCCCCTATAGCTCCCATGAATGAAAGAAAAATACTACTTTTATAAAAATATTAAAATTTTGAACTTATTTTAATATTTACGTATAAATATAAATAAATATGGGTATTATAGAATATTTTATCGAATTACGGTATATTTAATTCTATAACAATAAATACAGGCCCATGATCAAAGTTCATCTAGGCTTATCTATATAGTGAATGTATCACGGTTTAAATAGGTAAGAAAATATTTATAAATTTATTGGCACTGAAACTAATGAAAGCGTATTAATTTATATAAAGTTTTACGATTAATTTTTTGTATTATTAATCAAAATTTTTAATAATTTATCCGATATTAATTTTGATAAATTAATCATTAATTAAAATAATATTTATTTATTTAGCATATTTAACGATTTATTTTATATATAATTCTTTAGATCACGGATAAGCAAAATTAAGTCTAAACGAAGCGATATTTTTATATAAAACTATACTATTTTAAAGATTTAATAATAAAATCTTATTCTGGAGAAAGTTGAAATCTTAAATTTGACTCAATTTGAAATTTTATTAACTTTAATGGCACCGTTTGCCATTTAGAAAATTGAACAGATTTAAATGTTTTGTTAAAAATTTTGTATTTTCCGACATTGCGTCTTAATAATTTACAATTCACGTAAAATTAAATTAAAATGTTAAATTAAACACATTTAATTTTTAACGATATTTAAATTTGATGTTTGTAAATACAGATTGTTACAAAGGCTGAAAGCTCGTTTGATCCAATTTGGACTAAACTAATTGTGATATAAACATGATTTTCATTGTTTAAATGGCACAGAAACAACAATTGGATTTAGTTATAGTGGGCTATATTTAACAAAATATGGATATAAATTAGATTTATTTATTTTTATCGTTTAGGTAAACATTCAAACATATTTCTATCAGAAAATATTCTATTTTAGTATTTGTAATATTTTCGATTTTTTGGCACCTCGAAATAATCCACTATTGTGATATTTAAAAGTAAAAATTAATAAAAATTTGATGCTATAAAATTTAGTTAAAAAAATGTTATTTTTTTAAAGCTAATTTCATCGATTAGGAAAAAATATCAGACGTGTCTTCGGGCTTAATAGTTTAGTTAATTGCTCAAACTAATAGACAGAATAACTGTCCTGTCCTTAGGCCTACTTAGTTGTATCTAAATTGCTACCATAAAAAGTATGCTATCTAATCTATAGACTTGTCTGCCCTGTAGGTCTGAAAGATATTTTTTTATGAAGACTTTAAAATCTTATTTTGTTATTTTCTAAGAGAATAGAATATTCGGAATTTAAACACTTTTTAACAGGGTCATTTCTCTCGTCTATGAGCTTTTAATATAGGCCTAGAACTATCGATTGGTTTATTAATAGTTGCACATAGATTATATAGCTCATAATTTACGAAATCATTTATTATTTTAATCTACCTACCATAAATAATTATTTATTTAAATGTTTTTATAAAAAAAAATTTATAGGCCTATATTTAATAAACAAAAAATCAAAAACACCTGAATAATTTATAAATAATTTAAATGAAAATTTTATTGTTTTATTTATTTATTTTTTCAAACTTATTCTCACAAGTTAATCGTTTTTTATATTAATGCAAAAATGTTGTTCTTTTTTAGGTTAAATTCAACATTTATTGATATACTTTTCATATCGAATATACATATCAGTAAAGCGAAAATTTAAAATTAAATTCACGTTATTTTTTATTTTTATTTTTATCGGAATGTAATGTAATGATTTAATACAAGAAAAGAACAAACTACACACATACACACAAAACAAAGTTCTATTCTCACAGCATGTTTATTCAGCACATCATGTATATCCGGCAATCTGACGTATAATTATAACGTATTTGACTATGACTTAGAAGACTCGGTATTCGAGTGATCTTCTAGTCACATATCTGGCTACTTAAAGCCATAAGCTACAGCTCGGCTCAAGTAGTACCGAAAGAGGTATAGTACATGAACACACACCACCAATGGGCGCGCTTCTGATTGACGAAATCACTATCATCTAAATCGACAAAGACACGAAATTAGCGTGAGAATTTTTAGATGTATTTAACCTGTAAGAGATTGTACAGGAGTTTTGAGCAGAGGAGGGATTACTGGTGAATTATTAGACATGTCACCGTGCAAGAGTAAAAGCACCTAACTATTTCAATTTTTACAGTCACCATACAACAACTGATGTGATTGGGTGCTGTGTTCTGACGTAACGCTACCAATTTTTTTAAGATCATACTGTAGCCAAGAGTATAAATTTAACAACAACAAAAAAAAAATTCATGAATATTCTACTTAAAACATCAATAAAATATTCCTCTCTCTTATACATCCCACTTTGTATACAATAAACAGCACGTAAGTCGTTCTAGAATTATTGCATAAAAATTTCGGGTTTTAATATTTAATATAAATGGTTTAAAACCGATTTAAATATAAATCGTTCTTATGAATCAAAGTTTAAAATTCAAGAATTATAAAATTGGTTTCAATAAAAACAACATTCCCTAAAAGGGAGAATGAAAAAAAGAACTAAAAATTGACACAGAATGAGATTGGAAGATCAACAGCACCCTATATATATAGTTATGAGAGTGATAAATGATATATTTAAAAGATGAGATTGAAATAAATTACGAATGAAAATTAAATTTATAAAATATGGTACTTGCATCGATCTGAACATCAACAAACATGGAGACCGTGACGTCAGATCACATCAAACGCTTTCATAATACGAATTCTGGATACATTTAGCCTACTGTACGTCTGGGCAAAAATACAATACCCCGTTTGCAGTAGTTTTACTTAAGAAACGTCTATTTGCTTACGATTTTATGACATTGAACTCGATCTATAGCGGACGATGACACCAGACATTCTTTTTCGGATTAGATTAGGGCGAGGATGAACATTCACGCTATAGAATATATATTGTACGTGTATTTACGTGTTTGGCATACATATCCAATATACAACTATATATATATGCATATGTACACATACATGTATAATAAGAGATTAAGAGAGACAGATACACGTGCACTTTATATGGATACTAAGTTTTTTCCTTGTCTCGAGAGGAAACGGCAAATTTAACATAAATCATATGCAAACTGGCATATAGTTTACAAAAGAGATATGATTTATTGCACATAATAATTTTTTCTTTCTTTTTTTTTAAATTAGAGCGAATTAAAAGAACAACATCCTAATAAAACCTACGATTGGCTCGCATACATCTTTAATAGAGAAGCAATTAAGAATGATGTAGTTTGATAACAAAAAACTCGAAAGTATGGCACAATTGAATCGTGTTGGCTCAACATGCTGTATGGCACCATTCAGGCCTACTGTTTGGCAATTTTTTCGGAAGACCTATTGCCAATTTTCCAAATATTAACATTATAGAATAACCAACAAGCGTACATTATCTATTAAACTCATAGAATATGTCGCAAAACAAAACATTATTTTTATCATCATCATTATTATAATTATTACTTTTTTTTAATTTCGAAAAATGCTTCGAAATATGTTTATTAACGAGAATTATGATTGCCGTTTTCCCATATTTAAACATAAAAACAAAAACAAGAAAAAAAAGGAAAAATATATATTCAAGTCCTTCAGACTTTACTCTAAATCCAATACCTTAATCTAACCATAACAATTAGAAAACATTTTTTTCTTTTAATAACAAGAAAAGCGAAATTATAAGAAAAAAAAATCATCGAAACGATGGGTATTAAAATAAAAAAAAAATAAAGACCCTGTGCGTAAACAGCAAACAAGCATACGCCACTTGAAAACCCTGATTTTTCTCTAAAAAACAAAAGGCTATCGTTAGTTTCAGGAATAGCCAAAAAATTTAAATCGAGGGGGAGAAAATATATATATATATATACTAACTCTGAATTACGTAACGGAGGATTATACAGAACAACACACATTTGTATATTTGTACAAAACATGAGGATGAGACGATATGATAATCGTCTAATTAACAGGTGGGAAACCCCAAAACTGGAATAACATAATTTGAGTTACAAATGGAATTAATTAATGATTTAAAAGTATTTTAAATTAAAAATATAATTCTTTTTTGTTTAAATAACAGTGATAATTACAATACTGTTATCGACTTAAGTAAAATATTAAAAAAAAACTTTCAAAAATGAAAGTGGGTTGATCAATTTTCCCTGTAATATGAAAGACCCGTTGTTTTCAGGTCTGGTCGAGGAGAATCAAATAAACGATTTCCAACTAAAAACTCAGCACAAATTCCAACCGTCCTTTTATATATATATATATTTATATTTATATCGAAAGTCCAGTCCTTAATGGCTAGCTTAGCGAATACGAATCGATGGTTGTCAGTAAGCCGTCAACTTATAGGCCTATCTAAGGTTGTTGAGCGTTGACAAAATCTGGAGATTTCCCCGAAGAAGACGTTTCTTCACTGGGCATTCTATTGACAGAGCGACTAACTACAATGGCCGCACCTGGACTGCTCCCTCGGTCGGCCGCTCCCGAATCTGAACTATCTATAGCTTGTTCTTTGTTTTGTGTCTGCGGTTGATCCAGCGAAGACTTCTTGCTTTGTTTGTCGTCGTCTTGCTCTTTCAGTTTGGCCTCCAATCGTGCTTGTTCGTTTATTTCCTTGACAGCTCTCAGCTCCTTCTTCAGCTTCATTCTACGGTTTTGGAACCATATCTTGATCTGCCGCTCCGTTAGACAGAGAGCATGAGCGATTTCTATCCTTCTTCTCCGTGTCAGATAATGATTGAAGTGAAATTCCTTTTCAAGTTCCAAAGTCTGGAATCGGGTATAAGTTTGTCGTCCTCTTCTACGGGGACATCCATTTGGTCCTGTCAAAATAAAGCAGAAATTTATGAGTGACTTTTTGCTATAAACTATATAATACTAGATTAAATTTATACGCATTCATTTAGCAATGTTTTGTTTTAAAATTAAAATTCTATAATATTTAAACAATAAAAATTAATTTTGTTTTACAATTGGCTGAAAACTTTACAGTAGGCCTATCGATCGTAAAAAATGTATCTATAAAATAAACTATAAAGAAAATATATCCTTATGATGGCCTCTACAAGACGATTTGAGAATTATCCCCGATTCTGTGCTTATTCTCTACTATAAAAGATTTTTGATTGGTCTTTTGTTGTTGAAGACCTCCAAGAGTATCTTGTAAAGATAATTTTTTATAAAAACTTGATACTTTTTTAATGAATTACCACTAATTTTAAAATAGTAACAGAAGATTGTTTTATTTTTTATGTTTTAAATACAGCCAAGAACTGAATCTAGGCGCTAAACATCTCTAATATTAAAAGAATAACTATGGCCTAACAAGGATTAATATTCAAAGAAAAGAATAAAACTACATATATAACTTGAGCATATTAAAATTTTTGTAAGCATAAAACTAAATTTCGATTAAATACTTCTCAAAATTAGAATTTAAAATACACCAAAATGGTTTCAAAATATTACTACAGAAAATATTTTAATATTAAATCTAGTTTAAATATAGACATCCAAGCATAATACACAGGCAATATACGTAGAAGTATATATTTCCACTTTAATGAAAATATTTCAAATTCTTTCTAATGTTCTAACGATGAAATTCAATGTTAGATAACATGATAAAGTCGCAATAAAATCTAAATTAAAAAAGTAGAAACAAAACAATATTTTCCAAATGTCTGAGAAAACGCAATAATTCTTAAGCACTATCTTGCGGGACTACATTAAAAATAATACATTTAAGAAGCAAACAGGAAAGAGTCGGTGTTTAGATACGTTAATGAAGAATTATCTATGCATTATGTAATCAAAGAGATATGTCTGCAGAGTTTATAAACTGGTTACATGAACAAGATTCCGACTTGCATCTAACAATATAAACAAGGAAGTGTTATGACGTCACACTCAGCTGTCTCATTGCCATGCACTGTCCATCTGTTCCAATTTTAACTGCCGACGTAGAGACCACTAAACCTCGTGACGTCATCTTTACGATCCGTGACGTAGAACCATAAACATTTTACAACCTAGACATAGGATAACCTGATAGCTTAGTTCCTCTTTCGATGTATTCTATTCAGCATTTAAGTAGAATTGAATGGGTTAACATCGTCTTAACTTTATTTACTACACAGATATGCGAAAATTACATTCTTAAGACTATCTTTACGAAATTTCTTACGCAAATAACTCTATTAACAATATAAGATGATAAATTTTCATATGTAAAACATTGTTAAGTGAAATTACATTGTAACAAAGCGATTAGAGCAATTTTTAAATTTAATTATGAATGAAGTTTATTGTTAAATTTATATTTTAAATATTTAATGGCGAATTTTATGATAAATATTAACAGAACATAGATTATTCAACTCATTCCACATAAAACAATAGAAATTTTTATAGACCTTATTTGTTAGCTTAATACAAAAATCTTTTCGTAAAAAATATAAAAAAATTCGAAATTTAAATTTATTTAATGATAACATTTAAGTTAGAAATATTCTAAATACGGTAGGTGATTTTTAAATTTTTATAACTTATAATCATGCGTTATTGCCAATTAATGAGCTTCAAGATAACAAAATTTGATTTTAGATAACTAAAGATGTAAATTATTTAAAAAATAAAAGTAACACTAATCAAAATATAAAATGAAAGTTTTCATCCCATTAATTCGTTCGCCATTTCTGTTTTTGCTCTTTCAGAGTGTGACGTCAAAACAACACGCCCGAAAGGAGGCATTGCCAGTCCCACTGAGACTGGAAATCCCTTGCCATTGGAGGCCCAGGAACCAGCATATCATTACTTTCCACCGAGAAAGCCATTTTGTCTCTCTATTTTACTTTTTTATACACAGAAGAGTGTAATTCAGTGAATCAGGATGCATTAGGAATCAAGGAAGAGAGGGAGAAAAAACAACAGATATATTATTGCATGGCTAGCTAACTGAATTACATGAAATCCCCATATACAACACAGACACGACTATTACTCATCTCCTTGATTTGATTAGCATTCGAGAGGGAAGAAGTCGGCAGATGTGTGCCGGGTTAATGGCTCGTAGTGTGATG
>WUQG02097475.1:0-25994 GCA_011317285.2 Androctonus mauritanicus | reverse complement strand
CATGATAGAAAAAAAAAATCCATCCATTATTTAATAGAACATTACAACACTTAACATCATTTAGATAGAAAGAGCACAGAAGAGGCTGCGCTTCTCCAAGAAAAAATGAAAAAATAAATAAATTGCAAATTGGGAAAGAGCCGGGCTTTACAATAGAAATAATGGTTACGGGTTCAAAACCGAAGAGGCGTTACGTGCAACCGTGTGTTAGTGATGTATACTCGAGAGCTATGATAAATTCACTTAATTTACATGATGTATTAAAATTGTTTTAGCCCTTGTGTTTGCTCGAGGCTAACTCCGCTATTATCCACACATTCAAATGGCGGTTTGTTTTGTATTCAGTTCTCGAACGTCTTAAACGGATGTTTATGGTAACACTAAAATGATTAATCACGTTGAGCCACTCGACTCTTTTTTTTTCCCTTCTTCTTCCCCCGGACTCCTCTGTTTTTTTATAACTTTTAGATTTTTTGGGTTCTCGGAACATATTTGGATAAGTCTAGTGTATCGCTAAGTTTCATACAAGATCCTGAGGATAATGTGAAGTATTTTATTAAATCTTTTGTGTGCAGACCCGTCTATTCCTCTTTATTTTTATTTTTCACTTTTATTTTTTATTTTTTATTTTTCTAAATCTCTTTGATTGAAATTTAAATAATGTTCGGTATAATAAATTGTCTGAACGGACGGATTCTTCTCCATTAAGTTTGATAGCGTTTAATCCCTTAAAGAGGTCTCATTGCTCTTTAATGTAACGATTTCCTTACAATATAAAACCAAATATTTTATAAATTTAACATTTAAAAACTATAAATATTATATCCACCGGCTAACACATTAGTTACTTTAATACTTCAATATATTCTTAATTTACATAATCTAAAACACTTAATAAAACACTTCTTGGACATAAAGCTGTCTAAAAAAAAAAAAATAATAATCTAGAAAATTCCGATTAAAGTTCATTCAGAATAAATAAACAAGCATCTCATCGTTTCTGTAGCACGCTTCATCCAGATGCTCTCGAGCATCTTCGATGATTCGGAGAGGCTGAGTTATATTTTATTAATTATTTTTGATTTAATTTTATTTAAGAAGGAGAAAATTTTGTCACTGTAATTTAATTTTACAACATATGTAGTATATGGTAATAATAATAATGAAGAATTTAATTTTATGAGGTCGAGTACGAGGCACAGTGGTGACTTGAGGTGCTGTCTCAACTGAGAACGTTAGCAATGGGCAGTAAAGTGAGTTAGAATTACAATAATGAGTCCGAACATTAATTTTCATTCAGAAAGTTTGGGTTTTCTCTTGTTACTCAGTCGTAAAATGGCTTGTTTCATTTTAATTGCTAAAATTAACAATTAATCATAAGTTGTCTTCGATTGCTCTCTTTAATCGATTTCGCTGCGCATCAAGAAGAACGCCATCCTGCGGAGAATTTCACAACTATTTTGTTACCTCCACGAATTTTTATTTTCTTATTTTTTTTTTATTGAATGAATCTAAAATTCTCGAATTTCTAGTTATGAGAGGCGAATAAATATCGAATTTTTCATTTATCATTAATTTATTAAAATCGTATAAAAATAATCTTTAAACAATTTAAACAGAAAAAAAAAGACGAATCTTTATTTTGTAAACAATAAATTATCGTTAATAATATAAATTTAACTAACATCTTTATAATTATTTTCTACTGTCTGCAATATTTCCTGCATTTCGCGTACATCGTCGGCAAATGGCGCGTCGCGTCGCAGTGACGATGCTACCGACGACGATATAGAATTTTTCGTTTATATGCATTAATCTGCATAAAAACAAAGAATAATTATTTTCGAAGCATAACTATTATAAAACCGTTTAATCTTTAAATGCATAAATAAATAAGATATTTGAATTTTCTAAACAATTTTTTTTTTTTAATGTTAAAATTTAACGCGAAAAATAAAATCTTAAAAAGATTTCATTTTTAAAACGCGTTTTATAATTTAATTTAGATTATAATAGTTGGGATTATGATAAATGATAAAATCATAATCCCAATTATGATAAAAAAAAAAATTATATCTATTAGAAATGCAAATAATTACAAAACTTATCCGTTTTTGAAAGACGACGCGTCGATTACACGCGCGCGACGCGACGCATCCGAAAACATTGTTTTGTTTGTTATAAAAATAATAAACCAGATATAAATTGAACATAATTTATTAAATGGTACCACTCCATTATGTACATATCTGTGTAGAAATACAAGGGTGCCTCCTCCTAATATATATATATATATTTATTTATATTTATATATATATAATTATATTTATCTTTTTATATGTACAATAGAGGTGAAAGCCTTGACCCTACATTATCCGAATATAGATTACAAGGGTTGCTAGGTGAGATGAACTATCACAGGTAGATATTTTGTAATTTTTAAACCACTTTTTACAAGTTAAAAAAATTTTAAATGATTTTTTTTTTAATAGAAAGAGAAATAGAGACTCGCTGGTGCCGATATTTATAGAATTTGCCAATTTTTCTCTCGTATTTCTCGCATGTTAGAAGGCTCTACTTTGAAAAAGAGAAAGAGTTGAGATTCTTCTCCTGAAAACGTTATTGTTAACTGTAACTGAATGGGTTAAGTTTGTGCGGTAAATTTACGCGAATATGTTCTATAATTTTGCTTAACGTATCCCCCCAAAAAAAGTTTGTAAAAATTAAGAATTTAAGCTCTTATATCTTAAAAAATTGTGTGTGATATACACAAATTAATATATGATTTTTTTTTAAGTCGAAAGGGACAGAGATGACTTAAACGTCTCTTAAATAATTCAAGGTCTGATCATGTGACTATTCTGTCCAATTGTTTCGAGTCTTTAAATCACTCTCAGTGGGTAGGAATTGCAGTCAGTCTTCAGATTACTGTCCATACGAGTGAGACGTAAATCCGTCTTCTTCCTAGCATTCCAGACATCCCACAACTTTTGCATTTTCCGTTTTTTTTTTTCTTTTTTTCTTTTAGAATTTGACCCTGATATGATATAAAAGGTTAATAATAGATATGGGTGAATGATTAAAAATGATTTTCTTCTAATGGGTTAAGATGTGATGTGACTGGATACCGTCCTTAAATCCCACATAATTTTGCTTCTTCTTATGGACGGTTGTGCTTGGTGATCTTTCATGAATTTTCGGTGATCCAGACGATTCTTAGACATTTTTTATATTTAGTTTTCTTCATATACTTCCAATCTACTGGATCGGCGCGGTCCGATAATGCGTGTGGGCGCTATAATCATCCAGCAAACATTCCGATCTGTAAGATGTCCGTCCCAGCCCCGTCACGTGGTTCATGTGATAAAAACTTTTGTCAACTGTAAAGAAAAAAAAAAGAAAAAAAATAATTTGTTTTATGTTAATTAATTCCTTACCATTATTATAATATTTAAACTATAATTTAAAGTATTAAATGCATAAATATCGTTTACTTTTCGACCTTGCGAGTTTATCGCTCCTTCGGCAGACTCATTCTAAATTTAATAAATAAATAAATAAAAAAAAACAAAAAATCCTCCATAAACATCTCAATCGCAACAATGTCCTTGGCGCAACCTGTCCACATACAGGACTGAGTTGATAAACTCTTCCTTTCAAGTTTCGTGTGTGTGGGCGAGGCTGATAAATTTTCAAGAGTGAGGCCTACATGTTGCTAAACTGTAACACGATAACAGCTTACAGATTTGCCAAATATATTTATTATTTACGCTTAGGGAGCTAGTAAATCTTCAAAATTTACGGACTATTAACGGAGAATAGCAAATAATGATTTTCGGAACTTTCTCAACCATGTCCACGTGGCTCATTGATTTTGCGGTATGCTTTCTTGAATGTAATTTTATTTTATAAATTTTTGATTTATTAATTCATCCTCTCTGATAGAGGTTCGACTTGTGAGTTTCTAATTCTCCAAAGTGAGTATAAACACCGAAACATGATTGTTTATCCTTAATGTTGTGTTAATGGATGTCAGATAACATGTCTAATCTGTTTGTCGTACAGTCCGTGATCGTCATAGCAGATTTTGGGAGTGTCAAAGGTCAATCAAGATGGAGGCGAGCTATGCTGCAAGTTGACAGGTGGCGATAAAGTACAGTGGGAGACTCAGATGGAAGTTACCTTTGAGAAAAGGGGCGTGTAGATACCGAATGATCCTGAAAGTTGAAATTTTATCCAAATCTCCCGGGGCTACTTTCTTATCGGCTCGATAATGATATTTTAATTGAAAATTGAGGCATTGCGATAAAAATATATCTGGTACGCTGCAGGAGTGCATTTTGGCAGTTGCAAGAGGCCCGAGAATGGAATGGAATGGGAAAAAAGAGCACAAACGTTTACCTTGTCCCGAAACAATATGATTTCCGGCACAAATTCCCGATGATGTGTAGAGATGCGATCCTTGTTGACTTCCTAAATATCCGGAACCATGGTGCAGTTTCATGCTTGGTGGAGTCTGAGGAGGAGTATCAGTTTGAGGCGGGATGGGACTAAATCCGTGAACGAAGCTACTTCCTCCAGTTTGATAATGTCCACCCGATGTTGGTGTACCTGTCGAGTAAGCGGGAGCCGAAAACCATCCACAATGACCACTTGTCAAAGCAGTATCACTAATGGAGTCCCCGCAATAACCAGAGACTCCAACGTGAGCTGAAGCTGGTGGTGGACTCTTGCTAGTTGCCGTATCTGCCAGCGACCATATTTTTGGCTTACTAGTCATCTGCTCCTCCGTCTTCACTGAAGATTCCATTAATGACTGCAAACCAGGAAGAGCCTGAGTTCGAGCTTCTCCACTATATCCCGAATCGTGTTCGTCCTTCAATTCCGGACACGCTAACGATACTACACAGGGAGGTTCTGCTGAAGATGGATAAGTATGATCATCCGATAAGTGATCCAATCTTCCAGTATCTCCATCTGAAAAATTACAAAAACAAATAAACAAAAAAATATTTTAAATCTTCCTGAAATTTTGTAATAGATCCAACTTTCTAATAGTGAATATGTTAGTATAAAAAGGCAGATATTTATTCTCCTTAAACAAGACTACTGTTAAGAGCAGGAACTGTTACACGAAATTATCGATTAAATAAAGTTTAAACGTTTAATTATTCTTACATTGTCGACAATTCCGAAGCTTAACGGACAGACAACAAACAAGTAAATCAACATATCCACGCCTGAAGTCGCAAAGACAAGAGTGGACACTTCGAATTACACCGTCCTCATTTACATGCAAATGAAAACCCTGTATAGTGTCTCTTTCTTATTTGTCATACAAGACAGGGTTGTGGATATATATCGATCTGGAAACAACTAGACAGATCGTCTTGCTTGTCACAGAATAGCAAAGATCAGAAAATCTCCGAAGGAAAGAATTAATTCTTCATTTAAAATTTGTAATTCTTACTATTTAATGGCACGATCATTAATTGAGAAAGTACTAAGTAATTATAATGTTTGTCAACTTCTACAAATAAGAAAGATGATCCTTTAGACAATATAAAAATTGGCACACTTACCATTTAAAATATCCAGTTGAAGTGTATCGGCTCCACTCTCCGAACAGTCGCGATTTCTTCGACTATCTTCAGGCCCAGTAATGCGAGGAGAACCTCCTTCTACCTGATCATCATCAGTGTCTCTGTCTGCGGTACCATCTACATCTTCTTCTGCTTTGTTTCTTGGTTCCCAAGTCATCTTGTTTTCTTTCTTCAACCTTCTCCTAGCATTGGCGAACCATGTAGAAACTTGAGTCAGTGTCATTTTGGTGATGATGGCCAACATGATCTTTTCCCCTTTGGTGGGATAAGGATTTTTCCTGTGTTCGTTCAACCATGCTTTTAGAGTACTGGTGGAATCCCTGGTGACGTTTTTTCTTCTGGATCCATTCAAGTCTAATCCACCGTAACTAAAGAAAATCACAAATTTTAATCCCCGTGCCGAATTTTATGTAATCTAAAATGCAAAATGTTGCAAATTCTAGTTTAACGCAGAGGTATTTCCTATCAATTATCGAAAATACCACGGAACCGTGAAAGGTGTGGTGGATACCTTTCGATCTATAATAAAGGCGACAAAGAGGATGCAAACTCTGCTAGTTACAACCTTTTATTAAAATGCAATAGCGATCAGAGAAAAAAACGATACAATAGGTCTAGACAAAATTGTTCAACCCGTTCTCCTTATTAGAAAGATTGCAATGTGAAAGATTGCCAAACAATTACTTATACGCTTCTCCTATGCCTGTTTCCTCTCTTCATTATCGACCCTTGGTTGCACAGTCGTGTCACGTATCCCAAGATACGGTCCCTTGGTTTTATGTTCTTCTACTACTGATCCCATAATTTTCGTGAGGAGAGACATCACGGATGAATTAACTCGTGAAAAATTAACTATAATATTAACCTTATCCGTTGTGGCTCTTAAACGGATCTTTTAATTGTATCGAATTCAAACGATCTCGTCGGATAAGTTAAGGGTCAACTGGCTACAAAACACATTGCATAATCTTCCGGGTATTACACCTCGAAGCTTAGTATCCATATAGGTTATCGTAAGGATACCACAGTTAATTAATTCCTAGTGAGGGCCGAAAATCCTTTTAAGTCACGTGAAAATTTATCCGGTGCATCAATGTAACGCATCCGGTAAGTGAGATATCGAGTTTTATGAATATCTATCAGTTAGGAAATGATTACAGGGAAGAAGAACGCCAGATATCTACTTTACGATCATCTCATTCAATATAAACATTGTTTTTACGACTGTTTTATCCTCTACGTTCAAACATCTGTTTATGACGCAACATCCCTTGTATCGCGCCAATTTTGCTGCATGATGATATTTTTCTACTTTTAAAAATTTTTCATTTTTTATCGGGTTTTAAAATTACAAAACTTGAATATGTTATCGGCGCTACTGCTTCAAAAATTTAATAATTTCTGTTTTACTAGCCATTATTTTATCAGCAACCACTCGGTATACTTTCGGAACCATTTTTTTTCAAACGTAAACGCAACAATTTAAAGTTTTTTTTTTTTCCTATTAAAACCATGAAGAACGGAACTTCTAAACGTCTATTTTTAAAGATTCCGATCTAAATATTTCCAACTTATAAATATTTAGAACGAGTTAAATAATTTCTTTCTTAAATACAAATCCAATTAATACATAATTTTTATTAATTAGCCTTAATTATACTTCGTATCGTATTATCAAAATTTAAACGCTCTTTTTTTTTCTCCTTCTTCTTCTTCTAGAACTCTTCCGAATGCTAATTTTTAAGTGTACGAGTTCTTTAATTTATTAAAAAATATTATACATATTGAATATATTTAAATATAATTAAAATATATTCATTTTTTAAACGTTATAGTAGTATTAAGAGAGGTCAAACATGCCTATTAAGCATACGAAAGATCAGTGAGGTGGAACTCAATTAAACCGCTTACTGCCAACTCCAGAAATCAGTCCATGCTATAAATTGAATTTTAGACATTTTTACGGTGTTTTTATCCTGAATAAAACTATTGGGAATATCTAAAGAATGTTTAAAAAAACTATAAACTCCCTTTTCGCATAGAAAGTTTATGATAAGTTTGATTTCAAGAAGTGATGCTACAAATGCTGCAATACGAAAAAAAAAAAAAACCTATAGACTAATATCTATTAGCATTTTGCTATTAATTAATGGCGATAGCGGCAGATATTCATTGTATTTAACAATTAATTATTGTTATTAATGGCACAGCATTGAAAGTATGATCAATAAGTCGAATATTAATAAATCATATGCAGATATTTCTTTGATTATAGGGAACGAACATCACGCAATGTATAATTTCTTACACATTGTCCTGTTAGTTACAAACTTTAGTTATTAACCACATCTGCATCATTAAATCCTTCAACGTACTTAACGACTATTTTAATTTTTGTTTTAATTACTCTGTTTGTTTTAACATCTGTATACACGTGTACTTGTGTACGCAACTCAAAATTATTATCCAGAAGTCATTACATCCTTTAACTGAACTTATTGTATATTTTTCATCCAACCAGAACAGTTTTTTAGTGATGTTTTTTTTTATGATTTTTAGGAAATTTCGTTAAGTTCGACAAGAAGGAACGAATGATTTTTGTTCTTTCTTTAAATGTATTCTGAAGAAGTTAAAATTCGGTAATAAAAATTATTAAAAACTTTGCGTGATGGAAAAATATCTAAATTATAAGACTGAAGCAGAATCTTAAGTCTAATATGCTAATAAAAATAATATTTGCAATGCTAATAAAAGTTCCACTGGATAAAAAGATACTTATTAACAACAAGCACATCAGTGAAGATCCTTAGAGCATCTGGATCTTATAAAATAGATTTCTGATTCGCATGATTCAGTTTTTCTTTAGATCGATGGTTCTGAATCTTTTGCTTGTGCTCATTCATTTAACCTGTATAGTCATTGGTTTGCTTTGGTTTTATTTTTAAACTCGTGGTCCCTCAGTAACATAGATTAATCCTTTAGTGGCTACATGGTCCCAGTTGTTTTAGTAAAAAGATCCATATCACTTGTGACTTTTTCAGAAGCTAACTAGTTATTAAATATGCAAAAAAAATGATTTCTGTATGGTTTTGATTTTATTCGTGGCTTCTCAGTGATATGGAGTAGCCTTTTACAGATAATATGGTCCCAATTGAAAACCATTATTTCAGTTGAAAGTCATTAAACCTTCAGTTTACTTAAAGACTATACCCGAAAAATGTTGGAGATTTTTCTTCAAACACTTTATGGGAATAAAAATGATATAAGAACACTTGCGAATTTTTTCAGAGGCTAACTAGTTATTAAATTCGCAAAGATAAATCTTTTGCATGCGAAAAACGGCAAAGTATAGTTTTGCAAATATATATAGCAATACAAAATTTATTGGCACGGCTTTCATGGATACAGTTTCTTGCGAATCAAACAAATTGTTTTAAAAAAGCGATAAATATTTTTCTGCAGATGTTTAAATTAAGTATTAAGCTATTATAGATCGGTTAAGAGATAATTTAAGTATAGAGAAAGCAAAGACGAACAAGAACAACATCAGCCACGCGAAAGAGTAATACCTCTTCATTCTTAACTTCCCTGCGGCAAAGATGAAGCTCCTGCAGGTGTCAACAAGAAAAACGATGCTAACTACTCAGTCTAGTCGCGTGTACAGGAGCAAAGGAGAGTTGGGACTGTCGAGGGGACAATTCTCTGCTAAACAACCGAGTTAATTGCAAAAGCGAAGGATTATTGTTGAAAGGTGGCAAAACACGCCTCCGAATGCTGAGCGGTGCAAGGCAACTACGGTACCATAACTGCACGACTTTTTTTTTAAACATTAAGCCATAAAATATCCTCGTTGCACGATTTTCGAGCATACAAAACTAGTCAGACTCGGTTTCAGAAGTTACAACTTGCAAAACCACTTAGAGGGACTCAACTAGCTTTTATTGATTATAGATCCAAAATATTTATTTAGACATTAATTTTCAAGGTGCAGAAAAAACAGAAAGAGTGCATTAAATGCGAATAAAGTTTAATTATTTCCGGATCAACGAGCGACGTTAATTAAAACATCGATTCTTCATTATTTCTGGATCCATTCTTCTCAATTTTTCTTCGGGCTATAAACGGGATGTTTGCTTACAGTCAATAAGCAAAACACGGTCTATCGGAATTTTTTCAGTTTTTTTTTATTTACTGCAAACTTCTGAAAGTCTGCAGAGAGTTTCGGTTTGGATAGATCGCGACATCAAAATCAGCCGCAATATAAAACAAAGTTCAGAAACTTTTCCTAAATTTTAAAGACTAAAAACGGTCAAGTTAGACGCGAATTAAATTCTTAGTCGTTAAAACGAATGAATGGAAATTTTTCTTCCAACACTTTTCGGGGATAAAAAACGATAAAAAGGTTGATTTTGGCATTAATCTCCTCTTTAAAAATATTCTTAAAACAATTAAATGTATAATAAAATTAAGAAATTTCCAAGATTACACATTAAAAGTGATTAATAAGACAAAATAAATTATCATCAGAAAATTAGCTGTGGGAAGGAAATACAAAGCAGCATTCTTTGGATATCTATCCGGGATAAATAGCCATTTTGTATGAATCAAGCTAAAATGGGGCTTAAAAATATTTTACGACCAATGTTAAGTACGTATGTTCTAATTCGGAAAGGAGACGTTCGCGTGATATCATCTGGCCAATCTTCTTAAGTAGACTTAACTTCGACTGCACCTGGCACGGATGTCGCTACTTTTGCAGTTTTCTACGTCACGCACTTGTGCCGCTGCACTTCCACCTCGTCTTAATTTACGGCAGATATAAAATGTACGTTCGTGAGGGAACGCCACTTGTATGATTTTCGAGAGAGAGAGAGAGAAAAAAAAAGAACTTCAAGCAGCTTCTTCACTACACTTTGATTAATTGGAATTTAAACTTTAATTAGATGCTTGTTTGTTTTCCAATGCAGATAGGCTCGATTTCTGTAAGGAATGGAGATGGCCGCTTAAAGGTGGTGTATAACATGGAATTTTTTTGACCCTTATCTGATGATATGGTATAATAACCCTTCCCTCGGGTTACGGTTTGGATAAGAGAAGTGTAGTTTAGAGGAAGAATGAGAAGTTGGCATGATATCGGCCTCTGCATGCATTTTACAGGTTCCTTACAGAGATGAGCGAGTGCTCGAAGGTTAAAGATTTTACCATACAGAGAATTATATCAAACATTGGCATAAGTACTACATAAATAGTATGTTGTTGCTTAAGGCCAAATTCTTAAGGTTATTCAGTGCCATCTTCATTAAGCATGCGTAATCATACAAGTTCTTTCAATGAAAACTCAAAACCCGGTTTAAAACTAAATCCATCAAAATAAAATCGCTGGTGAACCGAACTAAAGAAATAAAACTGATAGATAACATCAAAGAAAACTTTTATCTCTTTATTTATCACCAATCAAACCGATAAAAGTAATATCTTAATGGCTTTTACTGATTTTTAAGGCCTGAAAGGCCTAATTGATAACATACTTCCACATTTTTCAGTTTTCTATTCTTCTTTTTTTTTTTTTTTAATTGAAAAATTTCGATAGAACGATATAATTTAAAACTAGGTTAGAGAACCTATTTAAGGCTCTTAAACTTGGGTTATGTCTATTATTAACTTGCGAGACAACTTTATGATAAGTAGAAGATCAATTACTTGGAGATATAGAGATAAATCTGATTTTAAATTATAATAAAGCCCTCTAATTTAAGATATAGCTCTGCAGGCTATTTATCTTCATTACTCTGAATAAAATCATTTTACTTCTGACAATAACAAACAATATCCTGTATAAATTGAGATGTAGAATTATTCTAGGAGGTACAGTTTTATCACGACTTACCCGTAAGCAGCCAACGTCGAATCGTAATAGTAAGGGCTCGTTTGTGTTATCCCCCTCCAAGGATCCGGCGCATTCTGAAATCAAAAAAGAAAAAAAAAAAAAGTTACTTTGACTGATCACAGCAACTTAATAACTTGCAATTAATCTTTGGGACAATTGGGGT
Source organism: Androctonus mauritanicus (assembly GCA_011317285.2). Classification (NCBI taxonomy): domain Eukaryota; kingdom Metazoa; phylum Arthropoda; class Arachnida; order Scorpiones; family Buthidae; genus Androctonus; species Androctonus mauritanicus. Next base: position 14,341 of record WUQG02097475.1, on the reverse strand, counting down.
CAGAATCATGTAGAGGCCCTCAATTGTACAAAACGTTTTTACTGCTGTTTCGGCTTGAATTTGAGGTTTGGCCGAATTAATTGCTAAAAACAACCATCATTTTCTTGGATACAACTCGCCAGTTGTTTACGAGTTCTTACAAGACTCCCGAGAAGCGATTAAAAGTAAAAATTGGCAAGTTTATGTCATAACGTAGACTGAGTGACGCCCTTTTTTCGTTTTAAAAAATGTTAATGTAACTCGGGACTTAAAGATCACGAAATGGTTACATAAGCCAACACCATTACAAGCAAAGTTAATCTCTAACAAGAGTTCAGAGATCCTGTTAGAGCCGATTGTCCTCTAACAAGATTTTAAAGGGTGCCACTCTTAAGCAGATGAACTCATTTAGAAGTTAATTACCGTAAACGGGTTTGAGCGTAAACAGTAATTTTCATATTCTTCACTTTTACATTAAGCCACCCTTCCGGTTGGAATACGGTATTCAGTACATTGCAATTTTGGTTTCATATATATTCAAATGATTTGCATGAAGATTAAAATAGCAGGAGGCAAAGTGCATTGCCTGATATTTCGGTAACATCTTATAGTCCATACACGATCGCAATATCCAAACTTTAATATTAAAAATATTTCTCTCTAGAACAAGATGTAAAAATAAGTCGTAACGAGACTTTTGCATGTTTCCAGTTTGTATGACATGTCGGTAATAAAGTAATCACTGGTTTATGAATAATATTGCAATTCTGATCGGCTTATATTCGATTTTACAACCGCATAACTCAACTAAATCTCCCAAGTATTGAATTTTTGTTCGGTTAATATCAAATTAAATTTTCAGAATTTTTTCCGTTAAATTCATAAAAATTTCACCAAGAAACAATAAACTATTCATTCGTCTCACATATAAATAAATGTAACTTCAGCTAATGCAAAAATTCGCAGAAAAAACTGTTGAAGTCTGCAAAATTAAATAATATATTTATCCAAACAGTCAAGGACCATTGAAAATTCTAGATAGTAATTATCTAAACCCTGAATAACTATTTACAATAACTTACTCTCGATTTTATTCTAAAATAAAACCTTTTTACAAAGCAAAGATTAACCTAACCGAAACCACTTAAACGCCCTTCCACCTTTCAAAACTGATGGCAGAACTGGTAGTTGAGCAAAGCATAAACAGAGGTGCAGATATGACCTCTTTTAACGGATTAAAGCTATCGGGCAAACCAGCAATTTGCCATCTGCCACACGTCACTGCAAAACCCCCTAGATGGAGAAGAGCACCTTCTAAACAAAGAAGGACTCCCTAATTAGATTGTGCAGCCTGTTAAATGTCCAGAAGTCAGACATTGTATAGCACAAATAATAATCCCGAACCAGACGCTTGTCCAGTAAAAGGGGAAAAAGCTCGTGACAAACCCCCTAATAGCCGCAGGTGGTTGCTCAGGGACCAGGGGGTAAAAGAGATGGCACCAGCCGATAATCCAGCTCCCGGCACCGTTTCCTAAAAATGAGGGTTTTATGTGAGACCCAGATGGCCCTAACGGCGACACCGTGGGTCCTGCGATGTTTACAATAGATTCTTCTTCCTACTGTGCTTCTCAGTCTCTTGTTGACGCATGTTTGACTCTACAATTACATTAGGAGAAGGACACAGATCGTCTCCTAGATTTATATCTGTCCGTCTCTGTTTTGTAGCACCCTTATCTCTTATGGAGCCCATTGTCTTCTTTTTAAATTCATCTTGACAATTTACAACATCCAGCAAAGATCGCAGACTGTGTTGCAGTAACATTTTACCAAGAAATATTTATTCCGAGAGCAATTTCAGATAGAAACTCGGAACCGACTTAACTCATTGCAAGAGCTCAGAGGATAGATAACTCAACTTATTAAGCAACTAGAGAAATTATTACACGAGTCGACATTCTTTCCGAAATAATTACGTCCCTCATAACCAGTTTCGACTCTTAATCATTTGCCAAGACATGAAATGCTTTACATTAATTCCTCGTCTCACTGTTATTATCTATAATAGTCGCTTATGGGGAGGTTCTAACTAATAAAATACTTCTAATTTTCCTGTCAACGCGTCTCTCTTGATGGGTTATTATGCGGACGGGTGGACAACACGAACAGACTCTTCTCCTTCTACTGACAAGTCTGACAAGTTTGGGGAAAAACTAAAAATTTTAGAGCACCTGGATATTTTACTATTTATCTTTATTTAAAGGTCAACAAGACATAGAATTACCTTTATTCAAACTGGTCAGACATAATACCATTTGTAACTTAGCGAAGAATAAATCAAGAGTCTCACAGAGTTAAAAAAAAAATGCTTCAAATGTGGAAATCTTTTAAAAAGAATTGCATTATGACGGTTTACGCGAGCATTGAATATATTTTAAACTTCTAACGCGTATTGCAAAGCATGAAAGCTTATATTTTAGCAATAACAAATTAAATGAGCGTTTAAATAATTTATGCCAGTCATTCTATGCTTAATTTGTCACGAATAATCGTAAAATATGCCTTCTATTAGAGTTGGTAGTTTAATTCGCGCCGTTGTACTTAGAAGGACACTTGTAAAGCATTTTACGGCTCACGATTTAATGGATACATTCACTTGTCACGAAATGACCGCGCAATACAATTCTATTAATGCGTATTAAATTATTTAATGCATTTTAGTATACCTGACACTGCCGAAACTTTCCTAAACTCCCCCTTTTTTCAACAATACCGTAACAAAGTTCGTTTTTTTTATAAGAGATCTTAGTTTATTGCGGTAAAGAGAAGAGGACACAAGAGCCTTTTCCAGATGAAGTGAACTGAAGAGGGGTCTCATTCAAAAGTAGAAAAAAATGAATGTGTAAAAAGGCTTTTGAAATTCGATTCTGGTTGAAAAGTGCCGGAGGTAATCACCAGAAAAACCTGTTTGTAAATAATGTTGGAAGGAAGGATGTAACATGGCTTCCGTTGGCCTCAACGTCAAAGATCATGTAACAGATATCAAATGGGAGGTGGTGCTGATTAACTATTGATATCTTCTTTCGCAGATAATTAGTGGTCCTTTCGGCAATGATTGAAATCCTAAAATCCTATGGCATGAGTAGATTTGTCAGTGAGTAACGCTTGAAACTCTGCAAAGGGAGTTTTTTTTAACACCTTTCAGGACTTCAAAAGTTTCGAACGTCAACAACGTCGATAGAATCTTTTATCATGCAAGCATAAAATTCGTGATTTATTATGATGTTAATAAACAAAAAGTTATTCTTAATAAAGTGTCTAGGCGTTAAAAACGAGTTAAGATAATAACAGCGATAGATTAAGTAACAGAACTTTTACTCTAGTAGAACGATTATCTTCTATATTTAACAAGATTAGATACCGTGTTAGCGCTAAAAATGTGGGTCGTTATTTTCTTTTGTAACGAAGCTCAATATTAGGTGTAAGCAAAGCTGGAAATTAGAGCTTGCAGCTATCTGTGACCTCATCTTTAGAGCCTCTTCCTGTTCTCTTTTCTAACGTCATTTGTTAGCCTCGTGTCTTTTAAAGCTGCATTTGTCATTTTCGTAGGTCATACAAGTGGAGTATGACTGCTCAACAGCCGCAATTACACGATAAAGTGTAGCAGAAACAAAACACGTTCGACTCGATTCTTCACAAAAAAAAAAAATAAAATTATGTGTATATAAATAAAAATCGTTTATGTTATTAAAAATCGCATTAAAATCTCTCGATTTATTATTTTATTTACACTTTTTATTTCTTTTTTTCTAGTTTATGAATATTTTCGGAACGGATTTCCGTTCTAGTAGGCTGGCATTTTTCTAAGGATTCAAAATTTTAGGATTAAATGTCAATGAGTCCTTTGAGCGAGAAGACCTGTTTAGTCGGGAATCACGTTATTTCGGAGAACTTTTTTTTTTTATAAAATCTATCCTATTATTGTAAAAAAAAAAAATAGTGGGTGGATCGTAGATTTGTTAGAAGATTATAATATTCGCTGATAGGTCCTAACTACTGCAGCAGAAAGGGGTCAAAATTACGAATCGGATCGAATACGCTAAGAGTAAACAACAAGAAAAAAAATTTATGGAGCAAATTTATCTTTAATATTAAAAGTTCTCACAGGCATTAAATTACATTCAAATAGGGCCTTACAATTAAGCTGTAAAGTTATAAAAGAGAATGAGGCCATTAAACAAAATATTATATTAAGAAAAAAAGAAAAGGGTCAAATCTTTCAGAATAATTTCGCAAGAGTTTAAAAAAGAAATGGGAGAGTTTAGCTTTGAAAGGAGAGAAAGAGAGAGAGATAGAGAGAGAGAATTTCTTGCAACTATCAAAATTAGTTTTTAGAAATTTTAGATCGTCTACATCACACAGGAAGGGCTTTTCAAATTTAAACACCTGTTCGATTAATAAGGTAAAAATGCCTAAGACGAGCATCATTCCTTTCTTTTTTTTTTATTATGTAGTTCGTTAAAATAAATTCTGAAAATTCTTTATCGATTCGAAAGCCTACACGTAAGTTAGAACGTGATAAGATTCACGAAAACTAAGTAAAGAAACAGCACAACATATTCTAATACGCATTGTAAGCATGAATTTCCACAAGTTTTTTTTTTTTTAATATTGTTAAAATTACAACTGAAAAGATAAATTTTCCACAATCCCGTGGCTCCTTTCGAGGAGAATTAATCTTTAATGGTGTTCTTACAACTTTTAAAATAGCTCTCAACTTTGAAACTACTGTTGAGGGTTTCCTTTGGAGATTAAGAAGATTTCCCATTATGTATCATCCTCATAAATATATGAAAGGTCGTTTAAATTTTTTTGATGCCTAAGGACACTGTGCTAAATATATAACATTTTGTATCTTTAGAAAACTAGCTAGAGGTTATCTAAGTATCAGATATCGTTATTTATTCCGTGCGTTATGCAAAATTATCACAAAATATCTGTTTAAAAAAAGGATGAAAAACCTCTATTAAGATTAGAAACATAAACAAATGTCAAAAAACAAAACTTTAGATTGATAACTTCTCTCGTTTCCTGGCATTTCTATGGTGTAACGCAGCAATAAAATTCTTAATATATTATTTGCCTATGGCCATATTTTGTTGCTATGAAATAATTTATGTTTCAAGTTTTTTATCAAATTATTTCATTTGTCAAGAAGAATTTATCGCATCGTAAATTGTAAACATTTGACTATAATCCTACAAAACTCAATAATTATTCCAGCCATAAGCTTATCGCCACCATAAAATAATAATTAAAAAAAATTATAGAGTGATACGTGTAATTTTGTATAAATAAATAAGTTTTATATCAATAACCAGGTCGGTTTTTTTTATCAATAATGTTAAGAAAAATAGATAAAAAATAGTTTTGTTACGATAGCAATACCAAAGAAGAAGTTATTTTTTGAAATTGGGCTTTCCAGTAATAATTAACGGAGAACGAAAATATTTTTCTAACAATAGAATGTTCTCAAAAATATTTCTAAGAATAGAACGTAGTACTGTGTAAACAAAATAATCTTTGTTCTAGAGTAAAAATTCTAGCGATAGGTAGAAACGATCTGAAAATCCGAAAAAGCGCGAATCTCGACGCGAAGAGCGTTATTCGGAAGAATATCTGCATTTAACGAAAGCAAAAATAATTTTTCAGGATGCAAACTTGAGGGGTAGGAACCAATGAAAGAAATGAGGAAAGTTCCGCATTAAAGCTAATTATATACATTAAATTATTGAGGAAAGTCTGACATCGGAGCAGGGTCTTTTTGAGGGAAGTTTACAGTTATTTATCTAAGATTTAGAATGATGTATGCATGCAGAAGTTTTTTAAGAAGTGTATCCAATGAAAAATGATCTAAAACCCGAAAAAGTGCGAATTTTGACTCGGAAAGCGTTATTCGGGGAATAAACAGCACTAAATACTATCAGAACTGAAAAGTAAATAGTATTGAAAAATTTGAGGGAAGTTTGGCATTAAAGTTAGTTAATTATATTAAACTCTTGAGGAAAGTCTGTCATCAGAGCAGGGCCTTTTTGAAGGAAATTTACAGTTATTTATTTAAGATTTAGAATGCTGTTGGCATGCAGAAGTTTCTAAGAAGTGTACCCAATGAGAAATGATCTAAAAACTCAAAAAAAGTGCGATTTTGACAGAAAAATCATTATTCCGGGTGCTAAATAGCGCTAAACACCTTCAGAACTGAGAAGTAAATAGTATTGAAAGAATTGAGGGAGGCGCAAGCTTGAAGTACGCAGCAATTGAGGGAAACAAGCTTGAAGCATGCTTTCGGCATTGAAGCTGGTTAATTATTTTAAATTATTGAGGAAAGTCTGACATCAGAGCTTTCCCTTTTGAAAGTTTACACTTTGTTATCTAAGATTTAGAATGATGCATGCACAAATTAAGTTATCTAAGAACTAAAACATGTATCCTATGAAAAACGATCTAAAAATTTAAAAAATAAAGAATCTTGATAAGTAAATGTTATTCGGGGAATGTCTACATTTAATGAATGCCAAAATACACTTAAAACAGTGCTAGATATTTTCAGAATACAAAACTGAAGGTTAAATAGCAATAAAAGAATAGAGGGAAGTCCTATATTGAAGCTAATTATCCACATTAAATTATTTGGGAAAGCCTGCCATCGGAGCAGGGCCTTTTTGAGGGAAGTTTATAGTTATTTAACTAAGATTTAGAAGGATGTATGCTTTCAGAAGTTTTATAAGAAGTGTAGTCAATGAGAAATGATCTAAAAACCCCGAAAAAGTGGGAATCTTGGCTCGAAAAGCGTTATTCGGGGAATAAACAGCACTAAACGCTTTCAGAATTAAGAGGTAAATAGTACTGAAAGAATTGAGGGAAATTGGCATTGAAACTAGTTAATTATTTTAAATTATTGAGGAAAGTCTGGCATCAATCCTTTTTGAAAGTTTACACTTTATTACCTAAGATTCAGAATAACGCATGCATAAAAAGTTATCCAAGAACTAAAACACGTAATCTATAAGAAACGATCTAGAAATTTCAAAAATAAGAAAACGTTATTCGGAGAAAGTCTGCATTTAACGAACGCGAAAATACATTTAAAACAGCGCTAGATATTTTCAGAAACACAAAAACTGAGGGATAAAATAGCAATAAAAGAATAGAGGGATGTTCTACATTGATGCTGATTAACCACATTAAATTATTTGGAAAAGTCTGCCATCAGAGTAAGGCCCTTCTGAGTGAAAGTTTTCGCTTAATATTTCGAATAAGAATTTAAAAAATGTTTCCAATGATAAAAATCAAATTTCTCTATTACGGTAATAAAGTTTATTAGCGAAACAGTTAAATTTAATTTATCGCATTATGCCGTAGATTTGGGAGATTGCGGTTAACTCGATGGTTGTTGTTCTTCGTTAGAACATGACAGGAAATAAATGAAAGTATGATTTTTAAGTAGGATATTCACGATAGCATCTGCAACATCGTTAATGCGTCAAACGTGACAATAATAATTTCCGTCACTTAATTATGTGTAGAAGTACCCCATCGGACAGGTATGCCTCGGGTCAACGTATAATTAATTAAAACGGAAATTTTGCCTCCTAAATTATGCCCTCTATTTATATAATAACTAAAAACCGTTGGTACCATTCGTAAACCACCGACGTGAAAGTGGGCATCGATACAGTTGCCGTTCGGATAGACAATTCCGCACTTAGGGGGGATTTCCTCTGACATTAATAAGAGCAATGCAAATGAAACATTGTAAGAGATACGAGAGATGTTTATTTGACAGTGTGAAGAAGAAGAACGTCAGGAATTTGATGGGAAGCATTCGAGACCCAGACAACTCTTAACCCTATAGCCTCACTCTGCGGTAGGTAATGTCAACCATTTTACCTCCGACCGATCACTTCTCCGCAGGGATTCCTCGCTTCTCCAGCAGGACCCACCACTGCCAGACGTTGGAGATCGATGGTGCTATCCGAGGAATAAGTTTGGTGCTACTCTCACGCTAGTAATGTAATATCGTCCTTGTGAGTATTTGAGGGGTGCCATTACGTAAACACTTACGCTCGTTAAAGGATTAACCCGCGAAAAGCGTCGTTGCGCTCGATACTAATGGTGCACATCCCATTCTAACTGGTAAATTAATAACTATTCTCCAATTCGTACAGGGCTTAAGTCGAGTAGAATTAATCCGGAACCGAAGAAAGTTAAAAGTTTCTTTTTTCTCGAAATAAAAAAAAAAAAAATCTTTAAGTAATTCGATTAAAGAATTAAATCTTTATTGCGTCGAGAAAGATTTTTCTCCCCCTTTTTTTTAGAGGTGTGTAAATGAAAACAAGTCTAACGCATTAGAAGCCATTTTGCTTTTAGCAGATCTTCATAAAAACCGATACAACTACATAAGACTTCGTAATTAAGTCTATACTTGGAGGTTTTTCTATTTCCAAACTTTGTTGTCGGAAGAGAGAAAAAAAACCTTGCTAATTAACCGTAGGTGGCGTAATGGGAGCAAATTAGCCGACATACTGCACGCAATTAGCCAACCTGCAGTAGGATTAAAACAAGAAAACAATAAACCTAATTGTCTTTTTCTCTCCCCTTTTTTCTCTAATTACCAAAAAGGAAATGTGGAAAAAAAACTCACAAATTAACTATGTTATGTAAAAGTAGTTGTGCAGTCATTAGCGCTAACTTTTACATATCTTTCGACTTATCGAACTTCTTGCGTGTCTCATTTTTTCCACCGCATAAAAATGATTTTTTTTTTTCTTTTTTTTCCACATATCGTTATGCCCAGAGGAAGTTAATTCTGTCAGGAACTGAGAAAAATCTTAAAAATCTTCCTTTTTATCTCAAAGTTCCGAAGGCCTCTTAAATAACGTTAATAAAAACTTATGAAGACTCCTGAAAGTCCTGAATGTTGGCATTCATAACTCGCATGCCTGTTTTATGTTTGCATTAAAATAATAATGCATTTTTATCTTCAACAAAAACTTATTTTTTTATTTTTTTTATAACGTTTAATCCCTCATTTTCTCTTCATAAATTTTAGATGTTATTATTTCTTTAAAAAAAACTCATTTATCACCGCAACATCTGATAGGTAAGAAGCACACGTGGCAGGTTATAAAAAATAAAAAATAAAAAAAGAAAGGCCAGAGGGTCCGACTCTGACCACGTGCCGCATAAGCCACCTCTAACAAATTTCGACTGTGAATCAGCCGAGTGGTCCCCCTTTCAACTTTTGGATAGTTCATTCGCGTGTTGAACTTAAGGTTAGGGTCAAGCGTACACACCACCTCGCGGAAAGATCAGTCAACTCGAACTTATCATGTCTACTGTCCTTATCATGATAATAGGCAATAAATCTCGATCTGTCACCACATCAAGGTTAGCCCACATTTCCTCCGCTTTACTCTACCGGACTTGATGTATTTACCCTGTTTGTCCTGTATGTTGGGTCAAACTAGACTTCCAACACATTTTAAGAGAGAGAGAGAAAAGAAGAGGGTCGCATTCTACGAAAGTAGCACGTGAAGACCCAGATATAATAGCGATAAATGTTAAAATTTTGATCAGATAGAAAGCTTAAGAAATACTTTCGCTTCTCCCACTCCTATTGAATTACGTTGTAATCTGCGAAATCAAACACCCACAACTTTTAATTCTACATTTTTATCTCGATTTTTTATATCGTTTTTTATGTAATTAAATTAGAGCAGATTGCTTGGTTGAGATGCATCCGGCCATAAAATTTGTTTAAATTAAGTTAAATGCCATTATGAGCTCAGTTAGGCAGCACGTTGCGCTTTAATGAATCGGAAACTTTGCGGAATCTGTCAGACATTAAACTCTCCATTATTGCTACTTACTCAATATAAATCTAGCAAATTTGCGTGGGGTTTTTTTCTAGGGGCATTTATTTTACATTAGTAAATCGCACGCCAACTTTATCAATGGAAAGTTGTAGATGGGTTTGTAACCATTAAATCACGATTTTTGCGTATTTTTCTACTTATTTATGAAGATATAATCATACGGAACTATAGTGATATATTATGATGAAGGCTCACTTACCAAGGTAGAGTAAAAGGGCGTTTCCACCGCTGCAGACAGATTGGCATATCCTGCTTGTTCGGAGGCATATGGGGCACCGTTGTAAAAAGTTGGGGTAGCCGTGAGTCCCGTAGCTAATCTCGGATAGGTTGATAAAATACGAGAGTCATAAGCTGCTGGCAGAGGACAGACGGGCGTAGGTGTTACTGAAGCGGTTTCTACTGTTGTTGTTGAAGATGATCGACTCGGATCGCAGCAAGTGGCAGAAGTGGACGTCTGACTCGAACTACCTACAACCAACTTAAAGAAAGAAAAGAAAAGCAAAAATAAAAAAAACCAGTTAACTTCAATCATAAATCATTAAATTAATACTAGTGTAGCACAGTTATTAAAGTCATTTGTCAACTATAACAACTCAGCTATAAACTAAACAAGAATTGCTTGTTACCAACAATCTGAAGGAAAATAATTTGAATATAGTTTTAAAAAGTTTGAAAATGGTTATTTTTTAAACGATGAAAACAGTGTGCAGAATGGCATTAATACAGGATTAAAGTGTAGTAACAATCAAACCGGGAGCACTCTTTAGACTATTATAGGAATAACATCTGTCATGGCTCCTGTTTTTGTAATTAACATCTAATTGGACGTACAAATTAATCATTTAGTAGCAGAGATAACACTAAACGCAACGTATAATTTACTTCATTAATATACTAACTACAGCCAATACCATTAATTTTCTAATAGAATCACTCGAAAAATCATCATTTTTGCGTTTTATAAACCTTTTAATAGTGATAAAGCATTAATTAAACTGTGGTTATTCCTAAAATAGCATTTAATTAAGGAAGGAAAATGCTTACAAGATAGTAGTAAACCTCTGTATCAAAACAAACTTGTATAACGGAATCGAACCTATTTTTTAAAAAATCTGAATATGTTAAATAATAAATAACGTGAGTTTATACAAACAGGAAAATAAAACTGAACTTTAAACAAGTTTACTTAAACGTGGTTAAAAAAAATGATGCCTGAAACAAGTAAACAGCCAATAATATAGTAATAATGGCGCATTACATCTGTTAAATGCACATGAAAAATGATTTTTTTTTTCCTTGGTTCATCGGCTACAAAATTTGTTTAAACATTTTTAACGATGATAGCGAAGAGAACATAGTTTTTTTTTATTTACTGTTTTATGCTACTAGAGTAACATCAGAGCCGTTTTATGATATAATATCTATCTCGCAACACGCTTCAAAATCGGGCATTTAATCACGGCAACGAGCTGACAACTTGTTTATAAGATCAATTCGAAAGCAGAACTAATTAGTGCCTCTCGCACCAAATTTCTAACACGATCCTTCATTAAAAAAAAAAAAAAAAAGGATTTTTTTCTGGCTAGTTTCGTTCCAAAATTAGGTCAGTCTTCTTAAAACAGTTTCATTAAGCGGCTTTGTTTACAAAATTAATAAACCTTTGTTATTCTTAAAAACTGGTGAAAAATAACATTCTAAAGTTAGATCCACATTAGAGAAATTAATCTACTTTTAGGTGATAATTAAAAAATGCAGATGATGATAGCAAGTGTCACTCTCTCCTGACCTTCTGCTTGGGTTGTGTGTGACACAGCATCCCTCTGTATAGGCTTACAGTAATGAGGTGTCTCTTTATTACACTTCTCCCCAGCGCAAATTACGTCATCTTGGATCATACCAACAGTCTTAGTCACCTTCCAATGCGAAATTAAAGGACATTGACGTAGTCATGTTACATGTCCATGCAGTTTTTTATCATTGACGGCATTCAAATCTTTACGCTCGAAATCTTCCATTTCTTCGTAATCAATCGCAGTTATTACTCATCTTTTTATTTTTTTTTTTATTAATTCCTTACGTTAAAAACGCATTCTAAGTTTCTTGGAGGATGAAGACACTTCAACAGCACTCATACGAGGTAAACTATCAGTTTTCTGTAAGTTAAAAAATACAGTAAGCGCCGATCTAAAATATCCCTAAATTTTATTACTGTATAGGGAATATTTCGCAAAATTTCAGTAGTATTCCTACAAACATTAATAATAATAATAATAATAATAAATTGCTTAAAGAAATCTCTAAATAATTTTAAAACGCAATTTTATTTATTATTTTATTAATAAATGTTTTGAAAAATATGATTATTAATAAAATTCATTTAGGGAAATTCTGAAAAATTCGTCACTTTTGTAAAATTTTTATGAATTTTTTAATCGATATTTAAATATATCCCTAATATTTGGGTAAATTTCAGTAAAAAAATTAAAATTATTTTAATCTGATTTACAGATATTATGTTAATAATCGTCCCTAAAGAAAGAAAGATACTTAAAATTATTTGTAGTTGAAATTTTTAAACGTAAACACATTATTGTTTTTAAATAAAAAATTAAGGTAAATTTCTAGAATTACTGGATTTTTAAGGGAAAAAATCTATATAAGTTATTTTGCTAACAAAGAACCGGATTTATCACAAATGGTTAATACAAAAATTCCAGTAATAAGAAGTTTTCTTCTTATTCATCCCCTCAAGACACTTTCTCCTGAACCAGCTGTTCCCAGATTAGAACTTGTTGTTTTCTGCAGAACAAACATTCGGATTTTTTCCCCCTTTCGTTCTCAATGACACAAACGACAATAAAGAAGATATCCTTCAAGATTTTACGATCCTACATTACAAAACGGTAATTTTCTAGCGTATAATGTCCTATTAATAAGTCATAAAAAGTCTTTTCTCTTATCCTTTATTTTTTCTTGTAACTGAAGTTTATTACTGTAATACTAGCCTATCTGTAACTAGACTGATTTGTTTTGTTTGAATGTCTTTGCATACTTCGATCAGTTTAATGAATATTATCTGCTTCTATATACAAAGAAACGGTTTAAACTGTATAAACTTACCATTACTTTATTCCCTAAATTTAAATAAAGAAATGCCGATCGATTTTTATCCCCGTATATCCCCAAATTCCCTTAAAATCTAACGTGTATATGTAGGCCAGGATTTAAAAAAAATTGCTGACGGTTAAGAATATTTCAGGGATATTTCTTGTGATTTATTTATTTATAAATTTTTATTATCGTTTAATGAATGTTTCAGAATATTCTAATGAGAAATATTTCCTCTTAAATTTTTACTAACACGATGTTTCTATAAAAATCCGAACCTACAAAAACTTTTCTATATATAAACATCGTAAAAGTTAAAACACACTTTAATATTTCCTTGAAAATCTCTTTAAATATTCTATAAAATTTTGTAATTTTCGGTTTAGATATTTTATAACACACTAAAATTTAATTTAGAAATAAAAAAAAAATTTAAATAATTAAAGGTGCTAAGGAAATTTTAGGGATTTTTCTAATTCGGCTTGATTACGCTGTTACAATTAGAAAAATCCCTAAAATTTCGTTGGTATCTTTTAATGAAGAATTTTTTTAATTAACGAAGTTTATTTTCCTTAATAAGGGCTAATTAAGAAAATAAATGATAATATTATTACCTAATAATGAAAAAAATTATTAAACTTTTTATTAAATCTTAAAATTTTTTGTTAAAGTTTGGCATAACTAACAAAGAAACATTCCTGAATTAAAAAATATTCCCTAGACACTTAAAATGCAGATATATCATAAAATCAAAAATTTTGATAAATTTAAACAAAAACATAGTTAAATTTGATATTTTAAGCAAGTTTTTAAAATATTATATTTAATATTTAATTTCATAACATTAGATATTAATTTTTTTAAGTTAAGGAATAATCTAAAGCATTGGAAGTACTAAACTCAAAATTTATTTAAAATATTTTTTAATCTGTTTTATATAAAACTTTCATGCCAAAATAAAGTAAAAGATACACGTCTCTTATTTTTGGCAGTAAATAAACTCTAAAAATAGGTAGAGGTTCCAAAAGGAAAGGAGCACATCCGACTCCACTTACATGTTTCAATAAAGATTACTAATTGTCGTAGAAGCCAAAATAGTGGGGTATATATCTAACAAATTTTACATTTGAGTATGTAGATACTGTTGATGAAATTTTGTACCTTTAAGGCATACTATTAATGCCATTTTAATTTAAATCTTCGTTGTTTTAGATTCGATTATAGATACTCGTTTTATATTCGAACCTATCGATGCTTCGTTAAATTCGATTCCGTGAATGTTTTGCTATATTTAAATCTGTTGGCTGCATTCGATTCTA